>OVBI01001043.1:0-43826 GCA_900406495.1 Sisymbrium altissimum | reverse complement strand
TATATATATATATATATATATATATATATATATATCACATCAGCATGTATAAAAGTTTAAAACCAAGGTCTAAACTAGACTCAAAACTAAACAACAAAGTTTTGAGAAAATGTCTTGTTGGTCCATAGAAACGTTTATACATAGAATGTAGCCACTATCCATTCTATTAATTCTGAGTGTAGCCACTATCCACTCTATTAATTCTGAATGGACGATCTTCGTGATACCCATCCATACTAGATATATCTTCGTAGTTTCGACATCGTAACAACGAAAACATGCATTAACTATACAATTTTGGGGAAAAAATAGATACGACTTAAATGCGAAAATTTATGTACAAAAATATCCACACAAGCAAAATATATACTACTCAATAAAATAGCAAACATTGTATCTCATCCGATTTCTAGATGGATGTTCTTAACTACTACGCCTCACTCCTTAAATATTAGAATACTTATGTAATGCGAAGTTTTTCATCACTTTTGGATGGTTGATGGTTTCATCATGAAACGTTAAAATCATTTTTTTTTTTCAAATATAGCAATATATTCGAAATCAGGTACCATAATATTTAAACACTAGCTACCACTAATCAGCTTAATCAACGTTTGTGTTCAGTTACAATACATGTCTATTATGAATCTATAATATTTAGTTTTAGACAAATCATTTGGTTTCAATTTTTTATCTTAAAAGGTTATATGCGAAACAAATCTTGAATTCACCAATTTAGATAGAAATTCATAAAGAAATTTAAGAAAACGAGAGTTTAAGAAAACATTAAAACCACAACTGCACATAGAATTTATAAAAACTACGAGCAATATAATTATTGTAGTAGATAAAGGATTCAAAGAGTACCCACAGGCCACAGTGCCATAGATTCAGCATCATAACTACAAAAGACATTAATTAGATCTGGGGCCAAAAAAGTCAATGATGTACCTGCAACACCACAAGGGGCAAGACCCATTGTTTCTTTAACTACCGTTCACCATAAGTTCAAGTAACACAAATTATGTTATTTTATTTCCTTTTAACGTATAGGTCTCATCATAGGTTATTACTATTACATAAAAGAGTAAAGAGATGAAGAATCACACATCTCAGAAAAAAAATCGTGAGGCTTCCTCTGTTTCTGGGATTCTAATGACAATCTGATACAGGTCGGTGCCCAATCCGGTTCCATCTTTTTTGCCACCACCATTCAAGGCCATGCCTCGCCATTGATTCGAGCCCGCTCTGATAATGTTTTACTGGACTATAAAAAGAAAGTAAAAATATGCAAAAAAACATACGACATTTTGTTATCATTTTTTCCATAAAATTAATACAAAGAATTAGAATATATATAGTATATTTTTCCGACAAACAAACAATTTTATTAATGACTCGATAATGAACCGGAGGATTAATCAATCAGTTTGGGGAAAAACCTGATGTCTGAACACGTACGCCTGGGTTGCAAGAACCATTTTTTTAGTAATATCAGAAGTTAGTTCTCATTAACAATGTTCTTCTCTTTGAATTAGGGAGAACTGGCTTAAAGCTTTACTCTTAATTGATTACAACTTTGTTTAGTTTTAACATCTCATTTGAAATATAGCCTAAATTAAATTTTCAAATTTTTGGTCCCAATAATGAGCTCATTGATCGACCAATACTCATGATTCATGAACCGGATACAAATAGCTCAATCACTTTGTGTAATAATAATACATACTACTGTTTAACTCTTACATGGACCTTAATGTTGCATATATATTACTCTTTTCATTTAATTATGTGTCGTTGTAATTTTTTCTCACGTATTATAAGAAAATATGTAAATACACTGAATACAAATTTCTATCTAATTAATGAATTTAATTATAGGAATAACTTAGTTTTAAAATTTGCATCGACTATACAAAAATGAATTTTGTGAAAAACAAAAGATAAAGCCCTAGACCGACATTTATTATGAGGCGGATGAAATATAAATAAGAATAGAAAAAGGTTTAGACGTTCACTGGCTTTGGCTCCACGGCTCCACCATTGAATCACATCGAAATCCATACTGTCGTTGAGTTATCAAAGAGTTTACAAAATATATGTATCTAATCTCATATCTCCTAAGATTCGTTTTCCACCTTATTCAGGTTAACAACATATAGAGTCAATCAACCGAAGATGTATGTGGAAATATGAAATATATGTTGGTTCAATTACTAGGAAGACTAGGATTATGCCCCTTCTTTGTGTTAGGTTAAATATTTTAACCTGTATTTACGTAGAATAACAATTTTTTTTTTAAAAAAAATATTTTTTAGAATTAAAAAGATTAATATATTAACTGAGATTTTTTATTGTATGAGTTAATTTTTTTGTTAGAATAATAAAGATTATATTATTTATGATTCATATTTTGTTTTGATATGATAGTTTTAGAATTTTAAGAATTATATTATTTATCAAACTTATAACTTAATAATTTTATAAAATATAAAAAATAAATAGCGATATTTGGATTATATAAAAATTAGTATGAAATTTAAAATATATTAAATCTCATATTTTATGTTGTATTTCTTAATTTTTTATAAATATTATATAATAATAATATAATTTTCTTTAAAATAAAAATATAAGTTATACATTCATTTTGTTATTTTTTTAAAAATTGGTCCACAGTTTTAGAAAAAAAAATCCTAGAATTTTGGAATAAAATTTTCGAATCTTTTTAAAAATTTGGTAGGTAGAAAATTATAAATATTGGAAAAAAATGGATAAATTACTATAAAATATGTTACCAAAAAAAGTAATGGTATGGTATGTAAATAATAGATTTTTTTAAGTATTTTTATAAATGTACTTTGCAAATAATAATAGTGAGATAATCTTATTGCTGAAGAGTGTTATCTTAGTTTTTATCAATTCGGAATTCCGGATTTAAGTAGTGATTTTGCTTATGAATTAACACTTGTTATGTTAAAGATGGTATGGGTTTTTTTTATATAAATGGATTTTGTAAGAGCCAAAGAATAATGGTTAGATGGTATAGTCCCATTTATATATATAAAAAGTAAATAAAATGAAAAAGACTTTAACCATTAACTGCTCTTAAAAATCGTAGACAAATGTGTCCCGAGAACAGAATTACAACAGTGACCAATAGCCAAGTTATGTTTCCTTCCACTTATGAATGGTCCTGCGTCCTCCAACCAAGTAGCTAGTTAGTATTGCGATGCGTTCTGGTAAAAAAAAACGGTTTAACTGACCAAATTGTGAGAATTAATGAATAAAACAAATAAAATCTATCTAATACTACAGAATAATATAGCAGTTCTCCATATAGATAACCGGAACAGTGTAAGAGTTATACACACTGACCAAATTGATAGGTCTCCAGTAAATCGGTCATAATTTATATAATATATATCTCCAAGACTCGATCATACATCCATTGAAAATTAAACTCAATTTGTTATATAGAAATTACATAGAAGAAGTTGTTGGTCCCAGATCGGCCCCGAATCTCTAAAAATGAGGTCTCGTAGGTCAAATTCTACATGGTGTGGTGTGAATAGAGTTTTATTAAGTTACTTGTTAAAAAATTGGTCTCCAACTCCCTCGGATCACCAAAAAATGAAGTCTCCTTTGTGTTATTCTACCGGTTTATTGTGTAAATAAAGATCTATTATATTATTTGCAAAAATATATGTATATATATGATGACATATGACCATAAAAAAGTTCAAATTTCATTGATATATAGGTAGAACTTGGATAAATACTTTGAAAATAAGAATGAAGAGAAAAACTTTTGTTATTTAATCAGTTTATCGATAAAAAAAAAATTCTCATAGGAGTTACCCATAAATATCCATAAAATCTATAAAAATCACTATCCTATTTTAACACATAACCTCATACACCACATATATGGGGACTCTGCCGAAGAGGTTTTGGCCTCTGATCTCCTCCGGATTTTCAGAAAATAAGGTCTCATTGGTGTTTGTTCAATTTATGGCGTATTTAAAGTTTTTCAAAAAATTAAAAATAATTTCTTGTGACCATCAAGAAATGTTTAAATATCATTAATATATAGGTAGTAATTGTTTAGATATTTTAAAATAAGAATGAAGAAGATTAATTTTGGTATTTAATGGATTTATTGATAAAAATAAAATTCTAATAGAGGTTAACCCACAAATATCTTGTAAATCCAATAAAAATTACTATCTTACTTTAATACATAGCTACATCTACCATAGGTATGAGAGTCAACCAAAGAGGTTTGGGTATCTCAACTCCTCCGGATATCCAAAAAATGAGATCTCATTAATGTTAGTCTATCGATTTATGGCTTATATAGAGTTCTGTTAGGTTACTTATCAAAGAACAAAAAAATGATGTCTGGGATCACTAAGAAAAGCTTACTAAATTTTTATGGTTTTCAAGAAGAACCTAGCTTCAAAAAAACTTGTTATGGCCTTCATATTAGTCAATCTTCCAAGCATAAGTATTCTACTTTGTGATCCGGTTTGGTATGCATCCACTAAATATGTCAAATATGTTAGAATTCTGTGCCAAATGAGTCGACTATACATCCATTGGAAAGATACCTTAATTTTATATGTTTTTCAAGAAGAGACTAACTCATAAAAAATACCTTAGGATCTTCATACCGGTTAAACTTACTCATTTCAGAAGGATCGAAATCCTTTGACACATCTGAAAACCAAATGACTCGACTATACATCCATTGGAAAGATACCTTAATTTTATATGTTTTTCTAGAAGAGACTAGTTCATAAAAAACACCTTAGGGTCTTCATATCGGTTAAACTTTCTCATATCAGAAGGACCTGAAATCCTTTAAAAACGTCTGAAAACAAAAATGTTTTAATGATTTGACGTAAACTGAGCATAATTCATTGATTCTAAAGCCACATACCTCGAAGATACATCAAAGTAAATGTTAACTTAGTATTTTATGTTTTTCAAAAAGAAAGTAACTCCAACAAAAACTCTTTAGGATTTTCGTATCATCCAATTTCAAAAAATAAGAGTTATACACACTGACAAGATTGATAAGCCCCCCAGTAAATCGGTCATAATTCATAGAATATATATCTCCAGGACTCGATCATACATTCATTGGAAATTGAGCTCAATTTGTTATATAAAAATTCCACAGAAGAAGTTTTTGGTCCCAAATTAACCCCGAATCTCTAAAAATTGAGGTCTCGTAGGTCAAATTCTACATGGTGTGGATAGAGTTCTATTAAGTTACTTGTTAAAAATAGGTCTCCGAGTCCCGGATCACAAAAAAATGAGGTATCCTATGCGTTACCCTATCGGTTTATTGTGTAAATAGAGATCTATTAGGTTCTTGGCAAAATTATTTGTATACATATGATGACATGTGACCATAAAAAAGGTTCAAATTTCATTGATATATAGGTAAAACTTGGATACATATTTTGAATGTAAGAATGAAGAGAAATTTTTTTGTTATTTAACTACTTTATCGATAAAAAAAAATTCTCATAGGAGTTACCCATTAATATCCAGAAAATCTATAAAAATCAATATCATGTTTTAACACATAACCTCATATACCACATATACGGGGACTCTACCGAATTAGTTTTGGTCTCTGATCTCCTCCGGATTTCCAAAAATTAAGGGCTCATTTGTGTCTGTTCGATTTATGGCGTATTTAGAGTTTTTTTTAAAAAATTAAAAAAAATTCCTGGTAACCATCAAGAAATGTTTAAATATCATTAATATATAGGTATTAATTGTTTAGATATTTTAAAATAAGAATGAAGAAAATTAATTTTGGTAATTAATAGATTTATTGATAAAAATAAAATTCTAATAGGGGTTAACCCACAAATATCCTGTAAATCCAATAAAAATTACTATCTTACTTTAATACATAGTTACATCTACCATAGGTATGGGAGTCAACCGAAGAGGTTTGGGTCCTTAAACTCTTCCCGATATCCAAAAAATAAGATCTCATTAATGTTAGTCTATCGATTTATGGCTTATATAGAGTTCTATTAGGTTACTTGTCAAAGAAAAAAAAATTGATGTGTGGAATAACTAAAAAAAGCTTACTAAATTTTTATGTTTTTCAAGAAGAACCTAGCTTCAACAAAACTTGTTATGGCTTTCATATTAGTCAATCTTTCAGGCATAAGTATTCTACTTTGTGATCCGGTTTTGATATGCATCCACTAAATATGTCAAACATGTTAGAATTCTGTGCTAAATGATTCGACTATACATCCATTGGAAAGATACCTTAATTTTATATGTTTTTCAAGAAGAGATTATCTCATAAAAAACACCTTAGGGTCTTTATATCGGTTAAACTTTCTCATTTCAGAAGGATCTGAAATCCTTTGAAAGCGTCTGAAATCAAAAATGTTTTAATGATTTGACGTAAACTGAGCATAATTCATTGATTCTAAAGCCACATACCTCGACGATACATCAAAGTAAATTTTAACTTAGTATTTTATATTTTTCAAAAAGAAAGTAACTCCAACAAAAACTCTTTGGGATTTTCGAATCAGCCAATTTTCAAAAATAAGAGTTATACACACTGACCAGAATGATAGGCCCCCCAATAAATCGGTCATAATTCATAGAATATATATCTCCAGGACTCGATCATACATCCATTAGAAATTGAGCTTAATTTGTTATGTAGAAATTCCACATAAGAAGTTTTTGGTCCCAAATCGACCTCGAATCTCTAAAAAATGAGGTCTCGTAAGTCAAATTCTATATGGTGTGGATAGAGTTCTTTGTTAAAAAATAGGTCTCCGACTCCCCCGGATCACCAAAAAATGAGGTATCCTATGTGTTATCCTATCGATTTATTGTGTAAATAGAGATCTATTATGTTATTTGCAAAAATATATGTATATATATGATGACATGTGACCATAAAAAAAGATTCAAATTTTATTGATATATAGGTAGAACTTAGATACATATTTTGAAAATAAGAATGAAGAGAAAAACTTTTGTTATTTAATCAGTTTATCGATAAAAAAAATTCTCATAGGAGTTACCCATAAATATCTAGAAAATCTATAAAAATCAATATCTTGTTTTAACATATAACCTCATACACCACATATATGGGGACTCTACCGAAGTAGTTTTGGTCTCTGATCTCCTCCGGATTTTCAAAAAATAAGTTCTCATTAGTGTTTGTTCGATTTATGGCGTATTTAGAGGTTTTCTAAAAATTAAAAATAATTGCTTGTGACCATCAAAAATTTTTTAAATATCATTAATATATAGGTAGTAATTGTTTAAATATTTTAAAATAAGAATGAAAAAATTAATTTTGGTATTTAATAGATTTATTGATAAAAATAAAATTATAATAAGGGTTAACCCACAATATCCTGTAAATCCAATAAAATTATTATCTTATTTTAATACATAGCTACATCTACCGTAGGTATGGAAGTCAACCGAAAAGATTTGGGTCTCTCAAATCCTCCGGATATCCAAAAAATGAGGTGTCATTAATGTTAGTCTATCGATTTATGGCTTATATTGAGTTCTGTTAGGTTACTTGTCAAAGAAAAAAAAATGATGCATGGGATTATTAAAAAAAACTTACTAAATTTTTATGTTTTTCAAGAAGAACCTAACTTCAACAAAACTTGTTATGGCCTTCATATTAGCCAATCTTTCAGGCATAAATATTCTACTTTGTGATCCAATTTGGTATGCATCCACTAAATATATCAAACATGTTAGAATTTTGTTTCAAATGACTCGACTATACATCTATTGAAAAGATACCTTAGTTTTTTATATTTTTTTAAAAAAGATTAGCTCATAAAAAAACACCTTCGGATTTATATAACGAAGTATGTCCCGAGGAATAAATGGTAGATGCGCCCATTTTGTTATCGATGGATGAGCACGTATCATCCTTCTCTCTAAAGTACGAATTGGTATTATGGGTCTTATCTTTTGACCATTCGGCCCATAAATAATGGGCCCACTCCAACTTGTTTTCACTGAAGTTTAGTCCTTTAATTTTTATATCCGTCCGACCACGATCTTTTTCTCCTAGTTCACATTAACAAATCAAGAGCAATCGGGAGCCAAATGCATTCGCTTGTGTTCTTATAATTTTCTAAGCTCTCATTTGTGCTATCGCGTTTTTGTCACCAATCAATATGAGATCACAGACAGATACTAATACTAAAAACAGATATTTTAAGAAAACTAAAATGGTAATTGGCAAAACCACAAAAATTCTTCTTGCATATGTCTTACAGTATAAATAAAAAGCAATGAGATGTTCTATGTGAATGAGTAATTATAATAACATATCCGTGTATGAAACGGAAAGTCAAAACTATAATAGTGTGACATATTCTATCTTCTACGTAGTAAATCAGCTTCAAAACCAAATTTGGAAACACTAATTACCGAAAAAAGATATCGATGGACGATCGTCTGCTTCTTTGAAATTGAATAATAAAACAACTCGTAGACTCTTATGATATAAGAGATTATATATGGCCCACGTTATGATAATCGATATGCATGGTCTTTTTTGTTTTTCTGATTAATAATTTATGAGCTCTTATCTTGTTGTTTGTTGTTTTTTTTTGTTATTTACGAAACCTATTTTCTTGGTGTTGATAGCAGTTTTTGAGTGATCTTACGTCACTAGAATCTGCATCTACTTTTAATATCTCAAGTATTTAACAAAAAAAAAAAAATTACATTCAACGAAAAAAACATTTATATAGTTACTGAGCAAAAAATCGGAATGTTATATATAGACCTGTTCTGTTTCCAAACGTTGCGATAAACGATAGCGTTCGGAAAATAATTTTTGATTGAAGGATTTTTTTACATTAGTCGCAGCGATCACTTTAATGTTTAGTGTTTAGGTAAAAAGAAATTTTGAATCGCTGAAAAAAACAACAACAACACAAGGTATAGAATTCCAATATTAATTTATTTTTTCTCTTTCTACTACATCTACTTGTTATTCTTTAAGTTTTTTCCGATCGTCCGTCGCTTCGGCAGCGTCTTGCTTCCAAACAAGGCTATAGTCGATCATTGTAACATGAAAACACGTGGTTCGGAGGCCCTTCTTCAAACTCTTTCATTTCTGACTAATTTTTTTAGCTGAAATTTGATATTTCTTTAGTTTTGAACGATTATATCGTCAGCATCCTTAATATTATTGAAAACAGATCACATGGTTTCAACTTATTTGGTTAGTATTTCCTTATTAAAAATGTATAAAGTCATCAAGATTAAATATATGTATAAATTCGCAGCACTCAACGGTCCAACCAAAGTTTAACAACCACGTGAACCAATTTGACGAACATAATTGTTTCCGCGTTTATAAAAAAAAACCAGCATATGATCATCGTCTTGATCTAACGGCCAGTAAATATCGTCCATATCAACACGCTAAAGCAGGTGATTATCACCCAGCTTCCGACCAAATGGTACACACGGTTCTACCATTTCGTACTTGTGCAATAATTCATTAAACCGAATAGTTAAAGCGACATCGTTTTAGGAAGAGTAAATCTTCCGAAGCACTATAGTTGGAAGAATCCTTTAATGAGAGAGAGAGAATGTTCGTCTTTCTTCCTCCTCTCTCCTCGGATCTCTCTGATATTTCCTTCTTATTACGCTCCCATTTCTCTGTATCGCGCTTATTCACTCATAACTTTGGATAATTTTGGTGGGAAAGTCATCAACTCTCCCAGATAACACCTCTATTCAACTTTTCTTTTGTGTCTAGCCGATCTCTCTCTCTCTCTGCTTTGGTTTCTGGAGGAGGCTTTTTCCAGCTGCTTAGATCTCTGTAAGTGCGTCAAAAAGACAATCTATTTTAGGGTTTTCGTTTTGAGTTAGGGATGTGATAAAGCATGCGTCTTTCATAGGGTTTTGAGTTACGGATGGTCGCTAAAGAATTCTATACGAAGCACTAAGCATTCTCCGCTAGTATATAATATTAAATCTGGAAATAATGGTATGCAGGTTAGTTCAAATTCTGGAAATGGATAAGGAGAAATCTCCGGCACCTCCTAGTGGAGGTCTTCCTCCTCCATCAGGTCGTTACTCTGCGTTTTCGCCTAATGGAAGTAGCTTTGCAATGAAAGCTGAGTCATCGTTTCCTCATTTGACTCCTCCAAGTGGGAGCAGCTCGGATGCTAACCGGTTCAGCCACGACATAAGCCGAATGCCGGATAACCCACCTAAGAAACTAGGCCATCGCCGAGCTCACTCAGAGATCCTTACTCTTCCTGATGACTTGAGCTTTGATAGTGATCTCGGTGTGGTTGGTCCTGCCGATGGACCTTCTTTCTCTGATGAGACTGATGAGGACTTACTCTATATGTATCTTGATATGGATAAATTCAACTCTTCCGCGACTTCTTCCTCTCAAATGGGTGAGCCGTCGGAACCGGCTTGGAGGAATGAGTTAGGCTCGACTTCTAATCTTCAGAGTACGCCTGGTAGCTCTATTGAAAGACCGCGAATCAGGCACCAACACAGCCAATCTATGGATGGTTCAACTTCTATAAAGCCTGAGATGCTTATGTCTGGGAATGAAGATGTGTCAGGAGTTGACTCTAAGAAAGCCATCTCTGCTGCTAAACTTTCCGAGCTTGCTCTCATTGATCCGAAACGTGCTAAGAGGTATTATTTTGTTTTGTTTGTTACAGTATTAGTTTTCTTTCTACGTTCACTGACTTTATGGAAGCTGCATATAGTTTTGGTGAAACATGATCAAAATTGTTGCTACCCTATTAGTTCTAGGTTTGTCGACAAAAAAAAAGACTTCTATGTTTTTAATTAAGCTTCTTCTCAAGGTTCCGCATTAGTTTATTTCGTTTGCAAACCCTTTGCTGAGTTTTCTGTACCTTGCCGACAGCGCTTATGCATATTTGTAATGGAGGACGACCTAACTGACTAAATTGCACGAAACTAATGATTTTTTGTTGGTATCTTTTTAGACGCTGACGTAATAGTCTTTTGAAGTTGGCACAGGCTCCTTGTAAAGTTTGTTTGTACTCTTTTGACTTAGGTGTTTTATGTATTTGAGATCTTTATGATGTTCGACAATCAGGAACTACTAGCTGATATTTTGTCTGTGCTCAAATAATTTAAGTGCTGGCCTCCTCTCATACTTATGTGGCAAATCATGCGAGAGAAGGGATCGTAGATTACTAATAGTTTCTTTGTACATTGAAGAATTATGTCTGGTTAAACTAATCTGTTGGATATTTGCATAACTCTTCATCTAGGTGTAGAATAATAAATAATTTTAGAATTTCACAAACTCGCCTATTTCAGCTGTACTACCAGTCACAAGCTCTCTGTTGCTTGATACACTTCATCTTTTCCTCGTTCTGTTTCCGTTTTTTGTTTCTTTGTTATATTTGTGTATCTTTCCGTCTTTGCTGGAGAAGATGCATGACCTGTTGTATCATTTGATAGGATATGGGCAAACAGGCAGTCTGCTGCGAGGTCAAAAGAAAGGAAGATGAGATACATTGCAGAGCTCGAGAGAAAAGTACAGACTTTACAAACAGAGGCTACATCTCTCTCAGCGCAGTTGACTCTCTTACAGGTTGGTTGAATCAGTATGTAGGGCCCTGAAGACCAACTTTAGTTTATAGAGTTATGATGTCTGTTAAATATATTGCAAGTTTATGGTTTTAATCTCGTTTGCTTTTCTTTCTGCTCTTCAGAGAGATACAAATGGCCTGAGTGTTGAAAATAATGAGCTGAAACTCCGAGTACAAACAATGGAGCAACAAGTTCATCTGCAGGATGGTGAGGATCTTTTCTCAAAATACTTTCCTATCATTTCTTTTTTCATCTCTTTACTTTCGGATGCGAATAGATTATGTCAACGAGTCTCGAAGTTGTATGTATATGCCATGCCTCATTCATTTGCGAGTGTAGAATTGTATGTTATGCTTGGTTTTGGGTGTCATATAAAGCTTAATATTCATAGCACACGAAGGAATTGATTGCATATGGTTATATTAAGTTAGAATTTTTGGCTGCATTTCATCAAAGCGTGTGTTATATAACATGTTGTGAGTTCTCAGGGTGAGCTTACTTGAGAATTCTTTCCAAATCCTTAGGAGGTTGTGAAATTGTGTATTCACTGTCACCTCTTACAAAACCGTAAAACAGAACCTTCAAGACATCTCTCTAGTTGAGAAAGTCTTTATATATATTTGTCCCACCTCAGGATAACCTTCAAGACATCTCTCTAGTTGAGAAAGTCTTTATATATATTTGTCCCACCTCAGGATTTTCGGTTGCACTTAGTTGTGAATGCTGCTACTTAATTAACTGTATTTCCTTTATTTGACAGCATTAAATGACGCTCTGAAGGAGGAAGTCCAACATCTTAAGGTATTAACGGGGCAAGGTGTTTCGAATGGTGCATCAGTAATGAACTATGGTTCTTTTGGATCAAACCAGCAATTTTATCCCAATAATCAGTCGATGCACACTATGTTAGCTGCACAACAGTTCCAGCAGCTCCAGATCCATTCACAGAAACTGCAGCAGCAGCAGCAGCAACAACATCAACAACAACAACATCAGCAACAACAGCAGCAGCAATTTCAGTTTCAGCAGCAGCAACTGTATCAGCTTCAGCATCAGCAGCAGCAGCGCATTCTACAGCAGGAACAACAAAGCGGTGTCGTGGAGTTGAGAAGGCCTATGTCTTCTTCGGGTCAGAAAGAGAGTGTGACATCGCCTGATCTTGAGACTCATTCGACAAAAGACTGAAGAGTTGTTGACTGTGGTAGTGACCAGTTTAGTGAGGTGCTCATGGGAAAATCTCCTTTCTCTCTCCAATTACAAAGCCGTGGCGTTTTCTCCCTGATCACAGGCTCATGGATTTGGGATTTATTACATTCTAGAGTTAAAAACAAGACACCTAGAAGTTGCGTGTTTAGAAGTTGTTAGTGAAGCTTTTGCTGTCTGCTGGTAGTTTACAGTCTTCTTTTTGTATGATCCGAAGCTAAGTTCTTGGATTTGGTTAGAACTGGGATTTTGAATCCCAAGTCTGTAGTATTTTTTAACCATATTCAAATTCTTTGGCATTTGTTTGGTTGTGGATTTGAAATGTTTTTCGTTTGGCTGTGTATTTGAAGCTTGTCAAGTCTGAAAATCTTGAATTTATAAGCTCTATATCCAAAAACATAAACGATAATTACTAAGAGAAATGTGTTTTCCAAGAACACGGCAAATTACAAGATTTATGGACTAAACTCGCAAAGGAATTGGTAGTTAACCGAATTGAGCCGAACCAAACTAAACAGAACCGGTCTTTAACAATATTCTTGTCCTGCAACAGCAAAACCGAAACCATCTGCGGGCCATGATGAGTAACCATTTATCCATGTTTGCTGGAGTTGAAGACAGGTTTAAAACAATGAAGATGAAATTGAGAAGCAAGCATTTTTGTATTTACATGACAATGTTTAGCATATCTTTCTCCTAGCAAACTTTGGAGTCGTCCTGCGATCTTAGCCTTTGAGAGAATCTTTCAAGGAGAATGGAGGAAACGCATCCTATCATAAGACGCGAAATAGCGTTTTAGACACAGGCAATATTCCCAGGGTTTTCTTAAGTGAAGGTAGATATATGAGTAAATACAGAAATATTGAGATTACTTTGCCATTCTCCTCAGTCAAGTACTGTCTCGCAACTGTCACCTGTTGTAAGAGCCTCTCCATTGGTGTGTAGCTTGGATGGTTAACGTGTTCTGGAGGATGTGAAAACGAGTTAAAACTTGTAATTTGTAAAAGTCACACAGGAGGCGACATATTTTCTTGGAGGGAAAACAAAAAAGAACTGACCAAGAATGGTGCGGTTCAGATTATCGGCAACCTGCTGTCGGTATTCAGAGCTCAAAAGATGGAACATTGGGGATGTCTCAGGGTCTTCATAAGCCAGCAAAGCCATTGCGTCCTGGGTCATGGAAACAAAGTGGGTTTAACTCAGAACATAATCAGTCAATACATAAAGGATGAATCAAGATTCAGACTTACTTGAAGCTTTTCTACATATTTGGGGATCTTTCCAAAAGGAGCCAATCTTGTCTTAGCGAATTCAAGAGCTTCTGTGCTGCACAGGCCGAGAACAGGTTTAAGATTCAAGGCACTAAGAAACAGTGAGATCCTAATTGGCATAAAAAAAACATGAATTATCTCACCAGTTGCCAGCACAGATAAGCTCGACAAAATGAAGGCAGAGAAGATCGAAGTGCAAATCCTTGTTTTTCTCAAGCAAGTCTTGAGCAAGTTGTTGAGTTAGTTCAACAGCCTTCAAGGCCTTCTTGTCAAGTATACAATGAATTATCTCTGAATATTCAATAAATGAATCAAAACATCAACTGAGAGTGCGAATGAGCATATCAATGAAGAGCAAAAAGTAAAAGGTTGTAGTACACACACGTTTTCTTCTCTCCAAGTTATGACGATCGATTTCAGGTGGCTTTATTCCAGTAGTAGAAGCAAGAGAGTCGGCAGTTTCGTTGAAGCAGTTGTGCAGAAGATAAGACATAACAATGCTATGAATATCATTATCATTCACAACCTGTAAACAGCAATTTTTTTCTTCAGATTCCGATAATTCAAACTAGACTGCAAATACTAAGGAAAGTAAGTAATTCGAGCTAAGATGGCAATCGAATGAAGTTGGGTGTGATAAGAGTGGAGCAGGATCGGCATGAAATCTCAGAGACCAAAAAAGTTAAGAGAAAAGCTTACGATATGTTCGAATTGACGAGGATCCATATTAAATACAGCCGCGAGAGGGAAAGCAACTTTATGAATCTCCGATGCCGGCAGGGGACGAAGGCAAGAGCAGATTGCCAATTCGGGTGAGGGTCTTGTCGCCCAATATTGTTACGATTGGGGGAAAGACAGAAAGAAAGATACCAAATTTTTTTTAAGGAAAACCAAAAAAAAAAAAAGGCAATCTGGAATTTTCGTTTTTTTTTTTTTTTACTCTTTAGTAGAAAGTAAAAAAATTGACATTTATATTTTCTAATAAAAAATGCTAATTTGATTAGAAACAGAATCAAAGAGAATAAATTGTATTTGGTTTTTCCATTTTTTCTGAGATAGGAATGAATATATAAAAACTTTGCTGTATGTTTTATAATATTGAATCCAATTTGTCTTTGCTTTTTTAAGAAGGTGCGTTTTAGAGCTAATCCAAACAATAAAACGAAGAATCTTTGCAATTCTGAATTAGGGTTTTTGGAGAATCGGTCTCTTCTTCCTCTGAAAAGGTTTACTTGCTCGCTCCTCATCTTATATTATCATTAGTTTAATCCCTTAATTAATTGTCTTTCAACTTGGAATTATTCGCCTTTTTAATTTTCTTCTGATCATTATCTCCGACTATGAAAGTTGTCTTCTTTTTAAAAAATTTCTCGTTTCTGGGTTTCGATTGCTCTGTTTCTTTTGAAAGCTGGAGAATTTTTTCGCCTTTCTTCGTTTCTGGTTATAAGGTGTGTCGTAGACGAATAGAAAATCAAATATTGCGTCTTTAATTGAGGGGCTCTGTTTTTCTTTTTTGAACGCCATGCATGTTCTTTCAGATGATCAAGGGTTACGGTTTAAATCCTGTAAGTAACAGGATCATGTGTGGATCATGTGTATCGAACTTCATTTGATGTGATTACTGAACATCAGCCAGGAAAATTCAATCTTTGAATACTTTCGTGGCATAATAGGCTATACAGTAGCAGAAGCTTTCTTCCTTGTAGAAAGATTTCGGTTATATAGTATTTTGTTTGATATGTGTTCTCTGCATTTAGATCATATATGCTTTGGTCTTCTTCATGGCATACGAGATTGATTTCCTCTCTTCATCTTACTCAAGGGTTTAATGCTGTGCGTTGCAGGTTTCCAACAAGATATGGCTGGCTCCGCTGAAGAAACTGAGCCAGAATGGATCACAAGAGTTAAATCAGCGGGAGCTGTTCCGTGTCTTGAGCCACACAACTGCAAAAATGGTTGGACAACACCATCTCCTGACACTTTTATGGTTAGAGGACCACACTATTTCTCTACCAAGGTTAAAGTACCTGCTGGTGATTTCCTTCTTAAGCCTCTGGGTTTCGACTGGGTTAAAGGTCCTACGAAGCTCTCTGAGATCCTAAGTTATCCAAGCAGCCGAATCAGGAAAGCTATCGATAAGGAATTTCAGACAGAGGGTACTAAGCCTTTTGTCTGGGCATTCAATCTCCAGCTTCCTCACAAAGACAATTACAGCGCTGTGGCTTACTTTGTTGCTACAGAGCCCATACCCGAAGGCTCCCTGATGGCTCAGTTTTTGAAAGGGGATGATGGCTTTAAGAAATCGAGGCTAAAACTGATTGCAAACATTGTCAAAGGCCCTTGGATCGTAAGAAAGGCTGTCGGAGAGCAAGCCATCTGTGTCATTGGACGTGCACTGTCTTGTAAATATGTTTCAGGAGAGAATTTTGTGGAGATTGATGTGGATATCGGATCTTCAATGGTTGCTAGCGCCATTGTTCATCTCGCGTTTGGCTACATTACAACGTTGACTGTTGACCTTGCATTCCTTATTGAGAGCCAGACCGAAGCAGAGCTTCCAGAAAAGCTTTTAGGAGCTGTGAGATTCTCCGAGCTACAGACCGACTCAGCCATGTCTATCGATCTGTCCTCAAGCACAAGTAATGACGGGTCAGATCAAACCAACTCAGAGCGGTCGAGCTGGTGGAAATCGATTGGAAATGGATTCTCTAATCTGCTTAATCAAGATACAGCCAACATGAACACTGCTTCTCCTGGAAATAACCAGACGGATAAAGGTGTTACGAAGCAGTAAGTGTATCGGGATTGACACATGACTATTCTTTGAATTTATTTGATTTCATTACCCCCAAAACCTTCTAAATTCTTATAACATTGCAAATGTATAGTTTTTTTTTTTTTTTTTTTTTTTTTTTACTAATATGGATGGATATCGAACAATATAACTCATATCACTTACCATGTCAGAAATGCGTTAACCAGTTAGCATTATTAGGTTGCAAAAAGAAACATATTAAGAAGAAATGTCATATGCCCTCTTAATCTTAGGTGATCATATTTCAGATAAAAGCTGAAATAGTTAACATGATTGGATTCTCATTGTCTTTTTCCTTATGAATTAGCATCATGTTTGTCATTTCTCCAAATGAAAAACTCAGGGCAATGATTTCTTTGTTAACATAGAGACACGCATTGCAATATATTTTTAATGATGCTATATATCGTATTTATTTTTTTTAGAAAAAGAAAAACCAAAAGTGGATAGAACAAACTCAAGAAAATATCTCAACGACTGGTACAAATTACAAAAAATGTCGTCATTCCAAAAGAACAATAAATTCAAGATGTCATTTTCCAGATTACGTGAAGTCGTGTAATATTCCATTTCTGGGAGAGTCTTACTTTTGTCTTAGTGTCTATCTACTGTCCGATTTAGATTGAATCCCAACTCTTTCTAGCATGAAGTCCTTATTATGTATAAAAATGTTTCTTGGATTCTTAATTTGTTACAAGCAATCACGAAACTTGAAAGTCGAGTTGATTACAAAAAGGAGAGTTAATAGTAAAGAGAGGCGCCGCCTAGTCGACTTATTTTACAGATCAAACTCGCTTTGGTCTTTTTTTGACTCGAAAGATCTCTGCTAGAAAAGTAAAATTTTAAATCCACAAAAAAAAAAAAGCGTGAATATAATAATAATATCTAAATGTGGAAAGATGAGGAAAGGAGAAAGCAGAGCCACAGAAGAAGAGTGGGACCCAGGGGACCTTGCTGTAAGAAGCATAGTGTTTCCTTTTGATACGCAGAATCATCAAAAAAAATCTCTTATCTTCTTCTCTTCTCTCCTCTCCTCACCACCACCACCAGTTGTGTTGAGCAACAACTTGTCCCCAGAAAAAAACATTTTTTGAGGTGTTTACATCTTCTCGATTTGTGGTGCTCCTTCTCAAACACACTTTCAGAAGAGGCAGCATAGCAGAGGAAGGCCAAACAAAGAAAAGGCAGAAGATTCAGGTGTTCCTTCTTGATTCTAAAACCAAACAAAATCAAGAAGTGTAATTGTAAAAAAAAAGGAAAGATGAAGATACAGTGTGATGTGTGTGAGAATGCTCCGGCGACGGTGATATGTTGCGCCGACGAAGCTGCTCTTTGCGCTAAATGCGACGTCGAGATTCACGCCGCTAACAAACTCGCTAGCAAGCATCAACGCCTCCATCTCAATTCTCTCTCCACCAAATTCCCTCGTTGCGATATCTGCCAAGTAAGTTTATAGATCGATCTCTGTTTTTCATCTCTTCTCTGCGAAAATGATTAGATCTTGTTATATAACCCAAGAGATTCGTTCGTTAGTCTGGATGTAGAGCTTATTGCAAAGTTGTGATTTTTTAGATCTTAGAGCAACTGCAGAAGACTTGTATGCTCATTATATCGTTTACTCTTCCTGTGACTTGTAGGAGAAGGCAGCTTTCATTTTCTGTGTCGAGGATAGAGCTCTGCTTTGCAGGGACTGTGATGAATCGATCCACGTGGCTAATTCTAGATCTGCAAATCACCAGAGGTTTTTAGCCACTGGGATCAAAGTCGCTCTGACCTCAAGTGGTTGCACTAAAGTGACGGACAAGAATCAATCTGAGCCTTCAAACAACCAACAGAAAGCTAAGGAGGCGGTTCCAGCTAAAACCCCAAGCCAGCAACAACCTTCTTCTGCTTCTCCTCTTCCGTGGGCTGTTGACGATTTCTTCCACTTCTCTGATCCTGAATTCACCGATAAGGTAGCGATATAGATTGAGATTCAAGTGTTAAATTTATCCTTAATACTTTGTTGTTTTGTTTCTAGTTTTTATTGACTTGCTTCTTGTTTAACTCTTAAGCAGAAAGGACAGCTTGATCTTGGGGAGTTAGATTGGTTTTCAGACATGGGTTTCTTCAGTGATCAGATTAGTCAGGAGACTCTTCCTGCAGCTGAAGTTCCCGAGCTTTCTGTTTCGCATTTAGGTCATGTTCATTCATACAGACCGATGAAGTCGAACGTTTCATACAAGAAGCCAAGGTTAGAGGTCAGAGATGATGATGATGATGAGGAGCACTTCATTGTCCCTGACCTAGGTTAAAAAATCTATATGTAAACTATGTGTAGACATTCCTATATGGAAAAGTAAGAAGAAGAAAGAAAAACCTAGAAACCTATTTGCATAAGGAGAATGATGCGTGGAGTCAATGTCATATCTTTACTTTCGTCTTAAGTTGAGTAAGCTATGTCGAGAGCTTATTACACTTTTCGTTTTTTGTCCGAATCTCTGTGAGATGTTAGTGTTTGAGTTTGTTCATATACCTCTTGAACATGGTATTTGCTATATCCTTGGTACTTACTACAAACACGAATCTGAACTTCAATAAAGGAATCTTCCTCTGTTACTATCTCTGTCTCTTTCTGTGTGCCTCACTCCTACATCTTACTCTATTGATAAACTGGGTCCTGTTTTTGCTTAATCCTCTATGAGGCTGCGACGATAAACCTACAGAGAAAGAGATGAAGGAGAAGATTTAATGTTCTTTTTGGTGGATTCTGCTGCTAAAACGGCTTGATTCAGTTGAACGTGATCTCCCAAGCAATGACGAGACGCATAGTGTTATTCATCACTCGAACGGCTCTGTCTCTTTGTCCCAAGGATCCTCGCTTGTATGGTGGTACCATTAGCAAGCTTCTTCGTTTGAGGATCACAATCAGAGAGAGATAGAAGCAAGAAACAGAATTTTTTTGTTTTTTTTATTGTTTGAGTCTGCAAAGAAGGCAGCTGATGTCTCCAAGACGAAAGGTTTTGTTTTAAGTCAACTCGAGGTGTCTTTCTGTGTCAAAGCTCCCCACTCAGAAATATGTGGGGAGGCTTGAGCGTCTCATGAAGCACAATGATTATAAGATCTGCATCGAATCAGAGTTTTTCTTTTCCACTTCCAAAGCCTTGAGAAAAATCGTCAATACAATTTACGATTCCAAATAACCAACTCCAAACGGCTGACTGTATAACAACTCGGAAAGTCTATGGCTCAGGGAAAAAAATAAACTCTCTTTCTATTAGAACTAGCAGGAGATGCTCAGAAAGATACAAGCAGAAAAGAAACAACATTGGGATCCTTTTTATTGTAAATCAGAATCATCAGCAAGGATCAAAAACAAATTACAATAGACAAAAGCTTGTTACGACATCTCTATTTGTCTTTAAGAAAGCAGAGAGCTTCACAGTCTGAAGGAAGAGCTGGAATTGCTCCCTTTTTGGTCGTCGTGATTGCTCCACAAGCGTTTGCGAACCTCAGCACTTTTCTCAATCTCTCTTCCTCCTATTTGAAAAGAAAAAAAAAAGTTATCAGTAAATCACACTTGTTTAATTGAGTACACACAAGATCATTGAGAGGTTTAGGGTTATCTTTAACCTCAAGTACAGACTGATCATCAACAATCTGACTTAGAAACGCGCCGATGAAGGAATCTCCAGCTCCGGTAGTATCCACCGCGTTCACATTAAAAGTTTCAACAGATCCATGGAAATCCTAAACAGGTGTTTTTTGTAAGTGTACAAGAGAGTCTCAATTTAGCGTAAAAGTAGCAGGATAAGCTTTCTTTATAAACAAGCAATCAAGTAAAAGAAATGGCATTGCTTGTTCAGTCCATGATATATAACTAACGATTGAAAACCAGTATAATAAACTAATCCTGAAATTCAAAGCATCTTTAGCTCTGTCTGTCAATTGGTATCACCTAATGGACAAAAGCCATTACCAAACGATAATCACCGATCAAAAAGCAAGCCATGGTCATGATGAAGAAGTTGTTTATGGCACAAGTTACCTTAGTGTAGTAACGACATCCCTTTTCGCCGAGGGTAACAAGCAAGAGCTTCAAATTGGGATGCCATAGAGACATCGCGGACGCATCATCGATCGTTTTGTTTTCCGTAAGGAACTCAAGCTCCACGTCACTGACCTTGATGATCTCAGCCTTGTCCCAGATGCTCATGATCTGTGTACGAGCTTCTTCAGGCGATGGCCAAAGAGGTTCCCTTAGGTTAGGATCGTAGGAAAGAAGAGCTCCCGCTTCTTTCGCCACTTCCATTGCCTTCAAGTGAGCTGACCTACACGGCTCAGTTATCAAACTAATTGATCCATAGTGAAACACTTTCGCCTGCAAAAACAAAAAAATCCAACCAACCTATGCTTAGATTGCTTGTTTATTACGTTTTAGTAGTGTATATCATTCTCATATAAACTCATAACGTTAAAAAATTTAAGCAAAAAGTAAATGTAAAAACCACACGCATCACGGAAACATAGTTTTTGAAAACTAAAAATATGAAACGAGAAAAAAATATTCGAAACATGAAAAGCAGAGAGAAGGAGATATAACGTACGGATCTGATTAGTTCGAGGTTGAGTTCGTCTGGCCGGAGAAGCATGTCGGCGCTCGGATTCCGGTAAAACATAAACTCTCTGTCCCCGTCGGAACGCAGCGTGACGAAAGCGAGTGCGGTCCTCGCTCCCTTGTCGAAATTGATCCCCTTGTCTTCAACGCCGTTCTCCCTCAAGATTCCGGCAAGCATATGGCCGAACTCATCATCACCGAGCTTTCCAACGAAAGCGGCGCGACCTCCGAGACGCGAGACTGCAATAGCGACGTTGGCCGGAGCACCGCCGGGAGCTTTGAGAAATCCGGGGGATTCAGCGAGGGAAACGCCGGATTCCGTGGGGACGAAGTCAATGAGCATCTCACCGAAGCTCACGATGAGGCCTTTCTCGCCGTTGGACGCCATTTGAGCAAGATCTAATCTGTGTTCGAAAGATCGGAGTAGGAAAAGGATAGAGAGGATGAGAAGTGAACGAAGGTTAGAGTAGTTTATATAAGGGTCTAAGAGAGTGAAGACAGGGTTTAACGCTTTTGAAGTCATCATTTCTCTCTAGTCAAGACAAATATCATTATGTTAAAAAAAGAAAAGAATAAAAAGATTATCATAAACAGTCATATCCTTGTAGATATATAGTTGAAATGTTGAATATGTAAGTTTATAGAAATTGCAGATATACTCTATCTTGATTTCATATTTCTTAGCACTTCTGCAAAAAATGGTGTGTTTCGCCTTAAACATATCGGCGCTAGGATTTCTTTTCATTTTTTTTCCATACCTGTAGTTGATAACAGCTTTCACGGTTCAATGGATCGGACGGATCATGTGAAAGATTGTGTGTTTCGCCTTTTCAAAAATCGTAGGGGATGCATTTTGAATCATTCAAATTCTATAATATATAGGAGTATCTTTCAAGGTTCAATGAATTCAACGTTTGTATGTGCTTATGATAAATATTCCCTATATGGACTCTGGATAATGGATAAGAACAAAATAGTCTTAAGTCTACTCTCAGTCACTCATGCATCTGTATCAGTATTCTAAGGCTTTTCTCCACCCACAAGAATATGATTTTACGTCAATTACTAACAGATTCAAAACATCCTCGATTATTTTAGAAACCCGCATTACTAAACAAAATACAAACTCGGTGATTCTGTCGCATAGATTCAGTTTTGTTTTTGCTTGTAATGTTTTAAATCGGAACAGTTAAAAAAAACATCAGTGAAACTATAAGAACAAAATTTAACATGATAAAAAAAAAATCTAATAACTTCTTGAATTTTGAGATAAACATTTATACGAAACTCCAAAGTTCAATTGGGTAAATTCAAAAATTATTTGTGTAAAATTGGTCCAGAAGTGCTAAACTTGATAATAACTAATAAAGTGATAAGTCTTTTCATAGGATAAAGCTAGAATTTTTCGTTTTTTTTTCATATGTTGTAGCCTTGATCAACGCAAAAAAAAAAAATGAAAAACGAAAACAAAGTTATCTAGCTATTCACACAGGAAAACAAAACTAATGAAGGTTACAAAAACCACTAAAACCTGTTTTTCATCATCTTCATGGAGCAGTGAAAAGGAAGAGAAGAAAAAAACAGCAGAAAGCAGTCTTGTTCTTCATTTGAGCTCTTGGGCAATCTCGCGATCTGACTCGGGCAAAACCGTTTCATCCGTTACGACGGAAAGACCCGGAGTAGTGTTCTGGTTTAGTTTCGGTGCTTGTTCCTGGTTCATCATCGACTCCATGTCGTGCATTCTTGTGCGGACAACACTCGCCACCAATACTAACAACCAAGTAAAAAAAAAAAGATCTGGTCAATATTACATGTACAGATGAACTAATGATTTATCCACAGAGTGTTGTCTATCAACAAGGGTAGACGTAAGTAGAAATGAGAGGAAGAGAATCATACTAGCAGCAGTGCCGATAGTCCAGGCCCAGAGGATCTTCAAACCAGGACTCTTTTCTCTGCCCATTTCCCTTTGCAGCACTGCATCACACACACTCATTCCAAATGATTTAGGAATGATAAACTAAAACCCAATTGTAAGTGATCGATCGATCAACAACTTCTCTAGTCACATCTAGCAGGTTGGGGGATGTTTGGTGGTTCCCAATTCGATGATTTGGATCTAAACAAGGTTTATAAGACATGAATGCAACTCCAGCAATGGGAAATGTAAACTGAAGGTGATTGCAACAAGTCTAAAAGACAGCGTCGACAAATTCCACAGGGACATACATCAAGACCTGTTACGAGTATCTCGTGAGACTATAATAATCCCGACCACAACATAGAGCTGACGTATTTTAGATAAAACAAGAAGCTCCTTTTATCTCATACGAGACGAAATTAGAAGCCTTGGCCAGATATTTTTAAACCCAAAACCCTAAATCTCAATATAGCTAAAAGGAGGTTTAACAGATTGGAAATGGATAGTTACAAAAATGAGAGAAACTGATTGGGTTTGAGTAAATCAACGGTTGGGGATATCGAACCCAATGTATTAAAACAGATCCAGAGAAACAATGACGACTGAAACTGAAAGAAAAACCATACCTTTTACCGATTCAAAGACCCAGAAGAGGTTCGAAAGCGATGAATTTTTCCACCAGGAAGAGACTCAAATGTACTGCCCGAGGAATCGATCGTCGTAAGGGGGAAGGCAACTCTCTGTTCTAATTAGTTGATAACCGGATCATGAAACCGGTCTATAGTTTATCCGCTTAACCAAATTATTATTTGATTTTCGAGGCGGGCTGATTTATTGGGTATGGGCCGAAACCTACTACCAAACCAAAAGCTTCTTTACTGCAGTAGAGTGTAGACATAGGTAAAACCGTAAAAGCCACCGAGATACGTATATATGCTTTCGAATCTAGCTGTATAGAAATAAATATTATAACTTTAGTAATCATTTATTTCAAATACATGCATTCTTCGTTTATATCGCCTCTCGCACTTATATTTTATTATTGATGCAATTTTAGAATTATAATAAAAAAAGATATTACCATTCTTGGAGGTCGAAAAGCAATTTTCTAATCACTAGTTTTTAAATCATCAATTTTTAAAACGAAAAATTAAAGACTTGGTGGCATTTTGTATTGGCTTCTTTAATTTGAAGGCACCAAACCACCCATACGCATATCTATGCAATGTGAGCATCTCGTTCTAAACGACAGCAAACAAATTCAATTTCCAGCTATGTTTTCGTGTAAACCTTTAAATTAAACCTGCAAAAAGGAAAAAAAATTCCGATTTTACCTCGACAAGGCCATATGATACAAATCTACGTACTTTCTTCTTTCTATATACGGGTATCTACCTTTTACAATGTTTTTGCTTGTTTTGCCGTTACCGTATGCGTCGAGTGAGCTGTATTTGCAAATTGCAGATTCATGTAATTGTAAATAACTATATATAAAAGTAATCTATCAGTCTTATCTTTCTCTTCTTTATCAACTATAACACACAAAAACAAACTAGGAATCACAGTACTCATGACGACAACGAAGAAGCCACACGTTCTCGTCGTACCGTTTCCACAGTCCGGCCACATGCTTCCACATCTCGACCTCACTCATCAGCTTCTCCTCCGTGGAGCCACCGTCACCGTCCTCGTCACCCCCAAAAACTCTTCTTATCTCGATCCTCTCCGTTCTCTTCACTCGTCGGAGCATTTCAAAACCCTACTCCTTCCTTTTCCTTCTCACCCTTCTATTCCTTCCGGCGTCGAAACACTCCAGCAACTTCCTCTACAAGCTTTACCTCACATGTTCGAAGCTCTCTCTCGTCTCCACGACCCTCTCGTTGACTTCCTCAACCGTCAACCACCGTCGGATCTTCCCGACGCTATCCTCGGAAGCGCTTTTCTCAGTCCTTGGATTAACAAAGTAGCTAATGCTTTCTCTCTAAAGTCCATTTGTTTCTTACCCATCAATGCTCATTCGATCTCCACCATGTGGGCTCAAGAAGATAGAGGCTTCTTCGACGAGCTCGAGTCTTCCACGACGGAAAGCTACGGTCTCGTCGTCAACACTTTCTACGAACTCGAGCCTGAGTTTGTAGAGCGTGTAAAAACCAGTTTCATGACCCACCACCGCGTTTGGACCGTCGGTCCGTTGCTCGCCGTTAAAGCCGGTGTTGACCGCGGCGGACGCAGTTCCCTACCACCGGAGAAAGTCTTGGCTTGGTTAGACACGTGCGGCGAGGACAACTCAGTCGTTTACATCGGTTTCGGTAGCCAGATCCGGCTCACGGTGGAACAAACGGAGGCTCTTGCGGCGGCATTGGAGAAAAGCGGTGTACGTTTCATCTGGGCCGTGAGGGACGCAGCTAAGAAAGTAAACTCCGTCGATAAATCCGGCGAGGAAGATGTGATTCCAGCAGGATTTGAGGAGAGAGTGAAGGAGAAAGGTTTGGTCATAAGAGGATGGGCACCACAAACGATGATTCTTGAGCATAGAGCTGTTGGATCGTATCTGACTCATTTAGGTTGGGGATCGGTTCTTGAAGGAATGGTCGGAGGAGTTCTTTTGCTTGGATGGCCGATGCAAGCAGACCATTTCTACAACACGAAGCTGCTCGTTGATGATCTAGGAGTTGCGGTGCGAGTTGGAGAGAACAGAGACTCTGTTCCTGACTCGGACGAGCTCGCTAGGGTTTTGGCTGTCTCGGTGAAAGATGATTTGCCGGAGAGGGTTAGGTTGATGAAGCTCAGGGAGAAAGGTATGGAGGCCATTAAAGAAGGTGGGAGCTCTTACAACAGCTTGGATGAGCTTGTTGCAGAGATGTGTGTTTGATATCGTGTTACTTTCTAAAAAGTGTTTGTTTAAGATAAAAATAAGCAAATGGGGTTAGAAAACTGTTGTTCACTTTGTTGTATTGTTTTCCGGTTACTTTCTGTTTGAAAAGTGTTTCTTTATCAAGATTGTTGTTGTGTTTACAGTTGATTTCTCTAGTTTTAATAAATGTTTGTTGAAGGGAAAAAGATGAAGCAGATTAACTGGGGTAAAATCTATGTTCTTGGCTTCTGTATATCTTTCAGTTAATTATTTGAAAATTTATATATGATTAGACTCGATTAGAATTTCGTTGGTCAAGTTTCTTTAATTTATGGCAATAAATAAATCCAGCTTGGTTGAGGTAAAACCGTAGGAACAGCTTTTCCTTTCCTATCATAATTCATAACCAAGAAAATATTATATTTGCCTTTCAGTTTTTTCTTCTTCCTGGTACCTTGGCTTACATAATGTGGAAATAAATTGTTTCTTTGATATAGGATAGCAATTTAGGAAAATTACAAGGAGCTATTAGAGGAATAAAATCATTCGTAAGTGACATCCAAACCATTGCAGATAACAAACAATAATAAAATCCGACGTATATTTTTTTATATATATAACAAACGTGTATATATAAAGGTATTCATATAAACATGGACATCTTAAACCATTTTTTTTGTCCGGTTCAATTTTGTAATAGATGGGATATTTAGCGCTACCAAATTTAATGCTAAGGAAATATTTTTTGCTAAAAAGTAAACGATCGTGTTCGTGTGTAATGTGTTGGTTTGTGCATTCAAGAAAATAATTTCGGTTTGATTATCTCGGTTCAATTGGAAGTGAGACTTTTGCATATTTCTTTCATATTCGACTTTAAACCGAAAACTCGAAAGTCGAGTGAATGAACTGAGCAACCCATCTGAAAAAACAAAACCAGATAGTATGAACCAAAACTTACACTAACAAAAGCTGGATATACAACAAAGATTGTAATGTTTTATGTTTTTTTCTCACTTTAAAGCAAAAAGAATTTCCCCCTCACTATTAATTGGTACGACCATGATCGTGTACTACAGTTTCTCGCCTCATTAACGAACCCCATCTAGAAAAACTCAAATGAGCACAAATTTTCACACTTTGATTAACATTTTTAATTGTTTTCTTACGATATATAACATTTTCCGAAGACGATGCTAAGATCACTTTTTGTGTTTTTCATTCCTAAAACAATATAATTTAGTCAAGAAGAAAAAAAAACACAAAAATGAAGAAAAGAACAAGAAAACATTAGCTCAAAGCGCTAAAACCACCGCCTTTCATCATTTGTCTAAACTCCTTGTAATTAACCCTACCATCACCATCGACATCCACTTGCTTAATCATCTTCGTACAATCGTCCAATGTCTTACCTTGCTTGAGCCCCAACGATGACAAAACCGCCTTCAATTCATCCACCGTAATAAACCCATCTCCGTTCTGATCAAACACATTGAAAGCTTCCTTCATGTCCTCTTCTTCTTCGTCTTCCTCGTCCATTATCGTCTTGTAAAGCTCGCCGAACTCATCTATGTCCACACACCCATCACCATTCACGTCGATCTTCTTGATCATTTGAGTTAATTCCTTATCGGGGATGTAAATACCGAGGCTTCGCAGCGTCTCGCTCAGCTCTTTCCTCGTGATTGACCCGTCTCCGTTCTTGTCGAACATTTGGAACACGCGTTTGAGCTCTGTTGGATCCATTTCTTCTTTAATTTTGTACGGTTGCGTGTGGAAGAAGAAAGGATAATAGTGGGGGCTCCGAGAAGCCGAGAAAGGGTTCCCCGGAAGATCTTTTTACCCTTTCCTGGCTTCTGGGAACGTTGAGTCGCCCGATAAGGGCAGAAATTCAGAAATCTAGGAGGAAGTTAAAAAAAAAGTCAAAGAGATGCAACGAGATACATTAGTTGGCCAAAAATAGGGTGGGATACGAAGAGGAAAGATTTGCCTTCGATTGATAATATGATTGGTTGAGAGAAAATGTTGGGGTGTTTAAAAAGGAAGCAACTCTCATGACTATGTATCTTGAATCAAATATATTTGTTTTAATGGTAATGCAATCAACTCATTCATAATCTACCAATCCAAAAAGCAAGGAACAGTACGGGGAAAGTTGAGTCAGCTTTCAAATAATATATAGTTTAATAGATTTGTGTATATATCTTTGAAGATATTCTTAATTGAAACCTACGTTCAAAAAAAAAAAGAAGATATTTTACTTATACCCTTTTTGTTTTACCTTTCTCTGGGAGATGTAATACGATTTTCTATAGAGGTTTGAGTTATCGGCTCCATGTCTATGCGTGTGCAATGCAATTGCCATTTTTGTGAATTGTGACGAAAGGCATATTATATTATGGTTAAAACATATAAGAACACCCTTGTCAAAATATCTAATAAAGTTTCTCAAAAATTAATAAACTAGACATATATTATAAAAATAATATTGTTTTTGGTATCTCATATCTATGAGAAACCTATAATTAAATACTAATATATTTTTATATTTTACTTACATTTAAATTAAGAGATTCATATATAAATCGTAGGTCACATTATCGAATATGAGTGAACTCATAAAAAATGCAGTATAGATGTTCGATTTTAGATTAACATTTGATATATATAAGAATAAGGCCAATCACAATTAAAAGTTTCACCAAAATGAACCAATCACTATTAATCTAGATTAATTCAGTTATTATCAAATAGGATATTTCTTTAGCGCAAATATATGTTTGATGCAAGACAATTAGTTTGTGAATGGTTGGCAAGTATGGGGCACCCTCTCCACCTCAGAGGAGATTGGTTGCACGTTTGGGTCCAAATATTTATACTTCATCAATATTCAAACAATTAATTTACTAATTAACTAGTAAAAGAAATCTTTGCTATATTAAATTATAATCCAGTTTAACAATAATTTCTTGAGGGAAAGATAGCTACCAAAAGATATGAAAAAAGACAGCTACCAAAAAACTATAATTTTCTTTAAATTTATATCTTTAATTAATTTAATTTTTAATACCCTTCATCAGCATCTTGAAATTTTGTGTTTAATTAAAAATTTGTTTCACACAAAATTCAAATGTGGATACGATATGATCTAACACATTTGCNATTTCCCAAAAAAAAAAAAAAAAAAAAAACACATTCAGGTTCGCATGATTTTGTGGATAATTTTATATTATGATAAATATACATTTTCAGTTGGGCCAAATGATTTTGTTTAAGCTAGTCATTATATTCAGATCATTAAATGCAAAAATATAATTTCCCGAACCATTTCTTTTACAGAAAAAGAGATAGAGAAGACACCAAAAACTAAAAAAGTGCCCACACGCAGGATCGAACTACGGACCTTCAGTTTACAAGACTGACGCTCTACCACTGAGCTATACGGGCTTTGATGGTTATGTTACAACAGAAAACAAAACGTTATTAATAAAGTCATCATTTTCCCCTCATTTGTTTCCCCACCGCAAAAACCAATCCGATCAAACAAACACACCGGTTTCTTTCTTCTGGTTGCTCCGAGACGACTAATATATCTTTCTGTGGTCCAAGGTAATCTGTTTGATCTCTATGCTCAAACTCTTCAACGCATTTGCTACTACTTGGGTTCATCACTGTTAGAATCGGATTGTAGACGGGTAAGATAAAGAAAAACCCTAGTTTTTCGCCATTCATGCGTTTTCTGGAAATTGAAGATCTTCCTGTCATGTCGTAATCCGTTCCGATTATAGTGAGTTGCCTTGGAGATTTTGGTATTGGTGGGTTCGAACTAATTGGTTCCCTTTTGTCTCTGTATATAATATTGGTTAGAATGGCGAATCCGGAAGAAGAAGAAAGAGAAAAGTATGAGGCGTTTCTGGAGAAAGTCCGTCGCACTGTGTATGTAGACGAGCTCACTCCTCACGCCTCCAAGTCGGTTTTGCAATCTGCTTTCAGCCAGTTTGGGACTGTCAAGGATGTCATCTTCTTGCCTAACTTCTTTGGTCCTAAGGAGCTCCCCATGAGTGTTCTCATTGAGATGGGGACCCAAGAAAACGCCAAGGGTGTGCTTGACACCGTCTCTCAGTTCCCTTTCATGGTTGCTGGAATGCCCAGACCCGTGAGAGCCTCTGCTGCTATGCCTGAGATGTTCAGCGATCGACCCAAGATGCCTGGCAGGACCATCCATTTTCGCTGGATGGACCCTAATGATCCTGATCTCGTCAAGGCCCAGAAAGCCAAGCGCCTTGTTCGTAAACACACTGCTGAAGCTTCCTTTTTACTTAAGGTCACTTTTTTATGCTTTTGTGTGTGTTTGGTGATGCTATTAGTCTGCTCTTTGCGTGCTCGGCTGATACTGCTGAATGTGTGTTTTCTATGTTGTGTGTGTTCAGAAACAGATCGAGGATGCGGAGAAGCTGGCTAAACAGCAATCTGAGACGGCGATTACACATCACAAGAAGTTTGAGATGTTGGATAAACTCATCCACGATGGTGCTGCATACAATCTCGCTGACCATTACAACATGAAGACTGGTTCTCGTCGCTAGAGACACACCGTCTTTCCTATTGTGTGCGGAAATGCTGAAAACCCAAGGAGGGATATTTGACTTAGAACTTGTTAATTCAACTAGCGTGTGCAGTGCCTGTTTTGGCTGACCTGACTTGCTCTTTAGCTGCTGCATTTCTTGTCTTTTTAACTCCTAGCGAAGAATGTAGTACATTTTGCTCATTTTCGTGTCTAGTCCTCATTTTCTGTGTGACCAAGCTTAACTTAGCAGTTTCGACTTTGATTCCCCATTTCCACTTATGGGATATGAACGTCGAGTACTTCCACGAGGTTGCGTGCTTCTTTAGCATAGACTCTTTTAGAACCTGTCTCTGTGATGGAGGTCATCAACTGTTTCTACAGAACAAATAGGGTCTGTTTTAGCTTAAATCTTGCTTGCAGAATCTCTCCTGTTGCTCCTGATTCGAATTGGATTAAGCAAACCCATAAATGGGTATTGTCGAATCGAATTACTTTCGGTTTGAACCAAACAAACCAAAAATAAACATTCCGAACCAAAACATTTACGCTACGCGTGGCCCATTAGTTGCATCTTCTTAGCGCACGGGCCGACAAGTATGCATTGACTAACAAAGTTCCAAATCCGGACCGTATATCGCCCGGATCAAGTATAAGCTCGGGGTGATCCAGACAAAGATATTTCAAGGCTAATATAGTAATTGAAGGAGTTTTTCGGACTGACACTTTCCGACATTAATGGCGGAAAGAGAGAGAGAGAGAAGTCTGAAAAAGATTTTTAATAATGAAATTAATAATGATAAAAAGACGAGAGATGAGCAATGCCACCTCTGAGCGGGCGAGCGGGATTAGATTTTCCTTCTCCCCAGCTGCCTCTCTCTCTCGGCTTTCTTTCCTGGGTAATTTTTCCCTTTTCTCCTCTTTTTTTTTTCTTTTTTTTTTTTTGGCTTCTTCTGATTAATTACTGCACATTAATTCTTGTGTAAATTTGGATATCCAATTTCCTTATAATTCGATTCCTTGTTTGTTTCCTTTTCTGGGATCCCAATTCTAAAGTTTCCCCCTTTTTGCTGGTGGGGGGGTCTCAGGGTGCGATCTCCGTAGCTACATACTGAATTAGGGCTCCATCAGAATCTGCCTTGCTGCTGGGGGTACAATTTTCTCGTAGATGTTTCTTATTTTGTGCATTGTTCTTGTTTTTTTTACTCTGAAAGAAATGGGAATTGCTTGCAGGGAAGAAGAGGATTTAGGAGACAATGGGGGTTATGTCCAGACGGGTTTTACCCGCCTGTGGTAACCTCTGTTTCTTCTGTCCTTCCTTGAGGGCAAGGTCAAGGCATCCCGTTAAACGCTATAAGAAGATGCTCGCTGAGATTTTCCCTCGTAATCAGGTCAACTCTTTTATTACATCAATCTTCTTATAGTTTCACTTTTTCTTTATTACATATAATATATATCAAGATCCTCTAGATTACTTAGTGATATTTAGAGGGATTCCGGTTACTTCTCATGAGACACAAAACGGGTACCCTTGGAGTTTTATACTTGTTTGTTCACTATTGGCAATTATGACTTTTACTTTAAATTCGGAACGGATATACATGTTTCTCCCATAACTCTGTCGAAAATTCAATGGGGCTTGCTACACAGACTCATTAAAGTTTCAAAATGTTTCTTTTCCATGTTGTGATTTGTCAGGATGCTGAGCCAAATGATAGAAAAATTGGCAAGCTTTGTGAGTATGCGTCAAGGAATCCTCTACGAATTCCCAAGGTTGTTGCATCTTTCTCTTATTCCCTATTCTGCATATGCTTGGCATACTTGTCTCAATTTTATTCTCATGTGTTGCAGTCTTCGCTTTTGACAGATTACAGAGTACCTTGAGCAAAAGTGTTACAAAGAATTGCGAAATGGAAATATTGGATCAGTTAAAGTCGTCCTATGCATTTACAAGAAGTTGCTTTCATCATGTAAGGAGCAGATGTAAGTAGCAGTTTCTTCAGGATTAACTGGTTACTTAACAACTATTTTATCATATCATATTAGATCTTCAGAATTAATTCTTGGGATTCCCGTATGTTTTCTAGATATTCCTTATAAACCAAGAGTTACGTTCTCATTTCGCAATTTTTATTTTTCTTGTAGGCCTCTATTTTCGTGTAGTTTGCTAAGCATTGTCCGAGCTCTTTTGGAGCAAACAAAAGAGGAAGAAGTGCAGATATTGGGTTGCAATACCCTTGTTGACTTTATAAGCTTACAGGTACCTTGAGCAATATTTTAGGCATGGTTAGATGTTCTTTCGCAAGCTACTTGTCCACCTTGCACTACATAAAGTTGATTGCTTGTCCAGTAATCATGATAGTTTTGGTCTCTGTTCAATCGTATGGTAACACATTTGTTTATATACAGACTGAGAATTCGCACATGTTCAACTTAGAAGGCCTAATCCCTAAACTTTGTCAACTTGCTCAAGAAATGGGGGATGATGAAAGATCACTCCGATTACGGTCAGCAGGAATGCAGGCTTTGGCATTCATGGTAAATGGTTTTTTTTACTTGTTTTTTTGTTTGACTGACAGAAAATATGTCCTTTAGATTTGTACACTTTCACACAAAACACATCCCATATAGATGGATCTGTGCAACATGTTACTAACCAATAGTTACTGCCAGGTATCTTTCATTGGTGAGCATTCCCAACTATCGATGGACATGGATATGGTGAGTCATCGGTTACTTTAACTTCGGTCTAGTACATCCAAGTTTGATACAAGTGCTGGTGCGTCGTAGTTGATTATGAACCTTTTTTCATCTTGAACTAGATTGTTTCTGTGATTCTGGAGAATTATATGGATTTGGAGAAGGGCCAAGAAGATACCAACGATGTTGGTCAAAATTCAGAAACGAAGACTCCCAACATGAGTAAAAGGGCCTCTTTCAAACCTAATCCTGTTACTGACTATAGCTTGGAAAACATGTATGGGTCTCAGAACTTTATTGTCACTTGTTTTAACTGGAAATACATCATGTATTTGTTATTTGATTATTTATTCGTTAAATCCATTCAGGGATATTTCGAAGAGCCCCTCGTACTGGTCTATGGTTTGCCTGTGCAATATAGCCAAATTAGCAAAGGAATCTACAACTGTTCGTCGGGTTCTGGAACCGCTTTTGAATGCTTTTGACAGTGGAAATTACTGGTCTCCGCAGAAGGGCGTTGCCTCTTCTGTTTTATTGTTTCTGCAGTCTCGTCTGGAAGAATCAGGTGAGAGATGATATTTATGTTGCTATCTTTCCTTAATCTAACTTGTCTATAAGGCGACTGACTATAGAAGTATGAAAGCAGGAGAAAATTGTCATGTGTTGGTATCTTCTTTGATCAAGCACTTGGATCATAAGAATGTAACGAAGCAACAGGGTATTCAAGTTAACATGGTTAATGTAGCCACATGCCTTGTGCTACATGCTAAGCAGCAGGCTTCAGGCGCGATGACTGCTGTAATAGCTGACTTGATTAAGCACTTGCGGAAATGCCTGCAAAATGCAGCTGAATCAGATCTGTCTGCTGATGAAACGAAGCAGAACTCTGAGCTGCAGCATGCAATAGAAAATTGCATCGCAGAGCTCTCAAATAAGGTTAGTTTGACTATTTTCTTTTCTTTTGAGTTTTTTTTTGTGGTTTCGGTTCGATCCTCTCCACAAGCATCTTCTGTACTATATGTCTTAGTACACCGGATATTACAAAGTCGCCGACATTCAAACGTGGCTTAAGTTTAACCATTTTCTCCCCTGTCTGCGTGTTTTATGCACAACCCCATAACTTTGTTCTTTTGTTTTATTTTAAGGTTGGGGATGCAGGGCCCATTCTTGATATGTTGGCGGTGGTTCTTGAGACGATATCCACTAATGTACTCGTTGCTAGGACCACAGCATCAGCCACTCTCCGTGCTGCACATATAGTATCGGTGGTCCCAAATGTATCTTACCACAAGAAAGTAAGTGAGATTTTTCACTGCAACTTTTGTTTTGTATTTGACTATCGCAGTAATTCTTCTGTTCTAACGGATATTACTGTGGTATATCCCAGGTATTTCCGGATTCCTTGTTTCACCAACTGCTCCTTGCGATGTCCCACACAGATTGTGAAACTAGAGTTGAGGCACATAATATATTCTCCGTCCTACTTCTTCGTACTCTTCGTTTGCCTTGGTCAGACCAACATAAGGAAACCTCAGATGCTGTTACTGGGATATTGTCACTCGATGGAACTTGTACAGGAAGGACCCAGAGTATCAGTTTACAGGAGGAAGAGAGAGAGAAAGTTGAGGAATCCTTAAAAAGTGATCTGCATATAGATGTAAACCACATCTCTCATCCAAGTGTATCACGACATACAAGTCTTAGTTGTCAGTCCTTGGATAGCTTAAAGGATGTAGATCATGGTATAAAGGTATGAGTTTTCTAAACCTGTGTTTCTTTGGGCTCCCCAGCCTATGATATTAATTGGCACTTTTCTTATCGATGTGAATGTATTTGATAGTGAGCTGACTATAGTGTGCTCTCATTCTTTTACAGTCGTTATGTTCACTCCGACTGAGTAGTCACCAAGTGAACATGCTCCTTTCATCCCTATGGATCCAAGCAACTTCTACGGAGAATACCCCTGCAAATTTCGTGGCCATGGCCAGCACGTATAATATCTCTATTTTGTTTTCAGTAGCAAAGGTTAGTCGACGCATCTTATGCTAAGTTAAAATTTTTAAAGGAACATACGTAGACAGCATGCTCTTGCTTTGATGTATTCTTAAGTCCTGAGATTTACCGCCATACTAAAGGCTGAATGTTGGTAGTCTTTTAGTTTGGTCACACTTGATAATTTCACTCTGTCCAAGGACGTCTTGATTCTTTCAGTCAAATGAACTTATATGAACGTTGTTTACGTGATGGATCCTCCCTATGTAGATGGGAGGGCGCTTTTTTAATTTGTAGAATCGTCTCTGATTTGGTGATTGCAAATGGCAGAGATCAAATCACACGGCTCTGGTCCGGTGTTTTCAACTGGCATTCTCTCTTCGGAATCTCTCATTGAATCACGATGGTAAGTGAAAGACTATGATAAATGCATTTTCCGTCCATTTCGAAATTACCTACTTTGTCGGCTTAGATATAATGAATGGATCCAATGTATTTGCATTTGCTATGTTGAATATAGAACTATTTAGAGTATGCCATGCCTTTTTTGTTGATTTAGGGACGTGATTTTGTTAGTGGTGAATTTTATAATTCATAGTCTCTCGCCGTTGTATTTTGCAGCTGTTGAAGCGATGTCCTTCTTTGATCTTTTGTTATTGTTATTTCAAGATCATAGAGTGCTAAAAGAATATCTAGTCAGGATGCAAGAGATTTAACCGAAGGGAAGAATAGGGTAGCGTTTGATTTCCGTTATGACTCTTATCATAGTTTTACCAGCCATGCATTAGACAGGATCCTCCGGAAGTTAGTATGCGTTGTTGAAACACTTTCTAGTAGTCACAGATTGGCTTGAGCTTTCATGTTCATTTTAGTAGTTAGACGCCAATGAGATGACATCTTTTCCTTGTAAATGCAACTTTCCCAAACTCCCCATTCTATTGAGTTTGTTTTTGACATATATTTATGGTATTATTCTGAAGGAGGCATGCAGCTCTCTCGTAGAAGATCGATCTTCACGTTTGCATCATATTTGTTAATTTTTAGTGCCAAGATTTCCGATATACCGGAGCTAATTCCAATTGTCAAAGAATCATTAACTCCCCAAATGGTGAGATTTTGGTGAATATTGCATCTGTTTCTTTCCCTTTTTCTAAATCTCTTGCTTTTTGGGTGCCTAGCTGTCTTCTAATCTGTATGTGCAATCCGTCATGTCCTGAATAGGTTGATCCTTATCTTGTGCTGGAAGGAGATATCAGACTGCGGGCTGTATGTTCTGGATTTCCACAGGAAGAAGTGGTAGCATATGGATCTGAGAAAGATGATAGTGCTGCTCTCAACTCGTCGGTGATTGTCGCAAATGATAGTCGCCTGAAGGAAATCGTTATCACTCATTTCACATCGAAATTTCAGACATTATCCGAGGTACTTATTTAGTTAAAAATGGTAGTTCTATTATTTTTGGTGGAAGCTATGTTTTTGTATCCAAATCAGCAGATAAAGTTGTATTTTGTTTAATGTGTGATGCTCTCAGGAGGAGCAATCAAATTTGAGAAAGGAAATTAAGTCAGATTTTTCCCGAGATGATGCACACCCGCTTGGTGCACCATTGTTCATGGATACACCAGGACCCAGTTCTCCTCTTAATCAAATAGAACTTCCAGCTTTCGAAGAGGTACAATGACTTCATTAGAAATTTTGTATTTCGTTGCTTCAGGAGTGAGTTCCTTACTGCAATTGATCCTTCAGGTTGAGCTTTCAGCAATAGTGGCATTTGAAGGAATTTCCCCGGGCGCTAGTGGGAGTCAGTCTGGCCACAGAACATCGTTGTCCACAAACACTAACCCAGTAGATGTTCTGAGTGTTAACGAGTTGTTAGAATCGGTAATATACATAGATTTCATACTAGATTCTATTGGTTTCCTCTGTGATCTTTTATTTTTTCATGTAATTTTTTCATTCATGATGTGTAGGTATCAGAAACTGCCCGGCAAGTTGCAAGTCTCCCTGTTTCCTCAATCCCTGTACCTTATGACCAAATGATGAATCAGTGCGAAGCTCTTGTGACGGGTAAGCAGCAAAAGATGTCCGTGCTTCGGAGTTTCAAACCGGAAGCAACCAAAGCTATAACTTTCTCAGAAGACGATGAAAGGGAGGAACTCTTTTTTCTTAAGGAGGTGAGAGAGTTTGTTCTCTGTTCTGCTGACATGAATTGTCTTCCCATCAGCTTTAAATTTCGTTTTGGTATTCATTTTTTGTTTTCTTTTGTGTGTTGCAGACAGAAGAAGCTGATGAAGATGATCAGAAGGCACTCACTGTGGCACAAGTCCAACCTCAAGGCCAGCTCGCGTTCTGCTCACGCGAAGTGGAACAAAATTCGTTTCGGTTACCGCCTTCAAGCCCCTACGATAAATTCTTGAAAGCAGCCGGATGTTAAACCGGTACATTCTTAAAAATCTTGCATATAACTTATATATATATAGACACACACACGGCATAATATATAAATAAAATATATATTATCACGTGTAATCTTGTGCTTCATATATTCAATTAGTCACATCTTGGCTCGTTTCGGAAGCAAAGTATGATTGATTCATTCAATTTGTCCGTTGTGATAAAACAAATGTTATATCATCAAGGAAGCATTTGTTTAATCTGACCAACCTGTCGTCGAAGAACAGAGTCAGCGAAAAGTCATGCAGAAACCGTGAACTGTCTTCTTTGTTTTCTTTTTCTTTTTGGGTGCAATATCATTGATGTCAAGTGTTGTTTGATTGTTTTGTTTGTCGTGAGCTGCGTGTGTTTATCATCTGTTGTACGAATTGGGTTTTGAGACCAGTCTTGTGGTGGTTTAGTGTTTGGGAACTGGTCTAGTTCTGGCTTTGAAACTGGTCAGTCAATGTTTTGTGTCTGATTTGCCCTGTAAATTACAAACTTGGATGGATTGTGTTTGAGTTCTTATGTGATAATGAAATAAATGAGTTCATTGGTTTGGTCGCCATAATTGCTTCTTTTTTAATCTGCAGGAACCGTAATTTAAGATAGAAAGAAACAACCAAGAGAAAAAAAAACCCCTTAATTAGTGAAGAAGATTACAAAAATTAGATAGTACAATCGATATGTAATTATACCGCTCTACATCCCGAATATTTATTGATTTATATATTCGTGTACCTAATTCAAACAATTCAAATGAGACAATTTGGATGAAAGAATTTCACTACGTCCAAAGAGTCTGGAAATTAAATCCAAATGCCTTGCTTGTTCAGTTGAGATCATAATAGCCCTTTTTAGGTTTTCAGCTTTTTAGGCTCTCATGTCAAACTCAAATTCAAATCAAAAGAGTCCTATCAATTACTGGAGGAATCTCTGGTAAATAAAGAAGAAAGCGCAATTTACTGTACAAGGAGGCAATTTACTGTACAAGGAGGCAACTTACTGTGCAAGGAGGAAACTCCCCAAATGACCTCCAAGTAGAAAAGCAGTGTAAGATTGGTTTGATACCATGTCATTCAAACTAAAAGTTCAAAATATTTTGGTCTCCTCACACGATTTCTCCAAATTGGACTTTTAACAAAATGGGCTTGGGCTTTATATTTTGTTCACTACTCATAACAATCAATTCTCTTAAAACAATTTGTTTTTGGTAATTACTAGTAGAATGTAAGTTTATGATTTGATCAATGTCACAAAATTCATTATATTTTGATCACTGTCACAAATTCGAAGAACATCTGCGTACTCGTGTTCGGGTTGGATCAGAAAACGAAGATGAAAATGAGCATTGGTATTTCCAGCACTATTTTTCACCACGTCTTTCACAATGGGACCCACTTTGGTCTTCTCAAGGAACAAATTAAAAGATATTAAAAACACGTGTCTTCTGAAATATAGAAAATTAATTTTATTGAAGTCAGTTTGAATGTTTGATATATAGGCTTGCAATGACTATTCAATCTTTTGAATATTATGGAATAACGAGCACACACCCTTGATTAATGCTTCCTTATGTCAAAACTGAAAATCATATAGACAGTCGTATCAATTACTCACAAAGAAAGATCAATCTCCCACAAATGCCCTCAAAAGAGACAGATAATTACAGGGAGACCCATGGAAAACAAAAGGAATTGGCGCCTTTTCGAATTTCCATTATTATTAACGAAAAAACAAAAACAAAAAATTGTTGTTTATAACACACCAAGTTTATATGATCTTCCTCTGCTGCTGCTTATTTGTCTCTTCATAGAGTATAAGCTGACACATTCCCAACTTTTCAACGCTCTTCTCATTTACCAAAAACGGCAATTGGGGAAAACAGACCTTAGGGTTTTCCTCTTCTGGTAAAGTTGGACACTTTCTCCTTCCTTCGTTTCCATCGAAATCAAAATCTCTACTTTATTCTTCTCCTTCTATTCTATTCTATTCGGCGTCTTCTTCCTTTCCATTATGGAGCAAGTAGACTTCTGTTTACCTGACACAAAGCCCACAACGGCATCCTCGGATCCTTGTCCTACAGAGGACGCCATTCGAGCTTTGTTAGAGAACTTAGTCGACCCTCTGCTTCCATTGAAACCTTCTCCAACTGATGTTCCTTCCAAGGCTGTCCGGGACTCTGTGGCCAAGCAGGTGACTTCTTTTGTTTCTCACTCTCTTCTCTTAGTGGACTTCTAAAATCTCCAATTAGTTTCCTCATTAGCTCTAATTACAGCTTAAAGTTCCCATTTTTTCTTTTTAAACCACCCTTGACTTCTGTTCTGCAAATGGTGTTGATTCAGGTTCATGCTGTTGTGCTGCTGTACAATTATTACCACAGAAGAGACCATCCTCACCTGGAATGCTTGTCTTTTGAGTCGTTCCGTAGCTTGACTACGGTTATGAGGCCTGCTCTGCTGCCGCATTTCAAGGAAGCTGGACGAGATGCTGATTCGGAACAAACTCTATTGTTGGAGAAGGTTATTGTGGATGCATGTCGTTTATCCATGAGCTTGGATGCGTCTTCAGATTTTTCCAGCTTGAAGAAGTGGCCCGTTAAGAAAGTCTCAGTCTTGTTAGTTGACTCAAAGAAGACTTGTTGTTATCTTCAACACAGTTCCATCACACAAGGTGTCTGGTCACTTCTTGAAAAAACCATCGAAAAAGAGAAAACTGCTGCTGCTGCTGCTGAAGACCAGAATGAACAAATCATCTTTCAAAAAGTTGCATTTGCAGCTATTAAAGAGGCCACAGGTTAGTAACAAATATTAATCATCACATGGTCACTGTATTATTGGTGGAAGTTACTTATCAATATTGAAAATTTTCAGGTATTAATCACAAAGACATTGTGATATTGGAGAGGCATTTGGTACACTCCTTGAGTGAAGAGAAGACAACGGCCCAGTTTTACATAATGAAGTGCACTTCCGAAGACAAATTTGCTGGAGAATTCCCTGTCGAAGAAGCACTTAATTGGTAAGTGGATTTGGGCATTGTAAGGAAAGACTTTAGCTCAACATACATTTATGGCAGGAACTTATATGTTCATTTAAAAATTGATTTCATATTTAAAGATCCACTCATGCCAGTTGGTCTCTTGATATTCCTGATCATCCTCTGTTTGCTCTTCTCTACATATTATAGCATGCAAGGCCCTTTATTTGAGAAGAACTTTTCTGAATGGGCTACGACATCCATAGTGGAATACTTCCATGTTCTTCCATATGCCAGTATTATAGCAGACTGGTTTTCCAGGTAGATTTGCACCCTTTTGTCTTTACAAGTTTTTATTCTGTCTTTGCATCAGTTCTGAGTTTGTTTGGCACCATTAAGGAGCAGCAATGTAATTTTCTTTCCAGGCGAGAAGACACTGAATTTGTGATAGAGAAAGAAGCAGAAGCTGTATGTGATGAGATTGAAAGCAATGGAAAGGCAGATGACTCGGACATTTTCGACATTCCTAGAAGAGGAGATAATACTACTTCAAAAAGGAGTAATGATACTAATGTAAGTTTTGGTATTGGTAATTGCGTTGGTGTGTTGAGGAAAATGGTTGTACAGAAGTAACTTAGGCATCTAAATTGCAGGCCAGAAAAGATGCCGCTCCACTTAGCATTCCTAAAGCTAGAAAAAAATTTACTCCGAAGATACACTATCGTAACTTGAAAGGAAGGACAATAGCTGCAGTGGAACCCAATTCCCAGTTGGAAACTGTAGTTGCGTTGAAGGCTAAGAATGCAGATAATGAAATGAGCCCTTGTAAGGAGAGATATTCAAAGGGAGAGAGAGGTGGTTGGGAGGTAAAGTCTGAAATCGACACTATTAACTGGACATTCTCAGTTCTTTCTTCGAGTAATTATCATCACCTTTTTGTAAATGCAGGTTGGGTCTGACTCAAAGTATCACAGAGAAAGAGGTAACGAGAGGAACAAAGCTGCTATGGACAAACTTACGAGCATTCTTAAGCTTAACGTAGCCCCTGTTTCTGCTCATAACTCTAACTTAAACCTTGAGGAGCTACAAAGTACTCTTCTTTCTAGAGCAACATCTCTATCCGAAACTGCATTGAAAGTTCTTCATTGCAAACGAGATAAGCTGGTAATAACTGCAGAATTTGATCAAAGATTCAAAATGCAGTAAAGAAACTGATTGGCTATAGCATATATTCTTATATAATGCCTAAAAGTTTCTCTCTTCTTCTGTGGATGCAGACTCTTCAGCAGCGGGACATAGAAGACGAGATTGCTGAATGTGATAAACGCATCAAGAACATCAAAGGTATGTGAATAGTTTTCCCTTTCTGCCACAGCTTTATTTTCGCATGAAGTTGAATGCTTATCGTTGGTGTTCCAGGTAATTGGGAGCTTCAACTAGAAACAATCCTTGAGTGCTGTAACGAGGCATACCCGAGGCGTATCCTTCAAGAATCTCCTGATAAGTCAGCATGTCAAAGCAACAAGAGGGTGAAGCTCTGTGAACCTCTTCCTTTTACCAAAAGTATGTGTCAGGTATTTTTTTGGCAACTCCGAGTCTTCATTATTTCATGTTCAAGGATAGAATTCATTTCCCCTATTCATTGCAGAAACTCGATAATATATGTCTCGAGAATAATTGGGTACTACCAAACTATCGCGTCTCTTCATCAGATGGTAAAGCTTTGAGATCATATGTGAAATCCGTTGTTCAGTCCCTTTACTAACTCAAACTTCCATGTGGATGTTGTTACTTTGTTCAAAAAGGTGGATTTGAAGCTGAAGTAAGAATAAAGGAGACTCATTTTTCGCATACAGTCTGTGGAGAGGAAAAGTCTGATGCTGAGGAAGCTAGGGAATCTGCAGCGGCTTGCTTACTAACCAGGTTACACCATGATTGAGTGAGATCCAAGAGCAACTCAGAGACCAAACTAACTTTCAACATGAGTACAAAAGGTTGTAGAAATAACCCTTTGATTTGTATGAGCATTTTGGATGAATGTATCAATACAATTGCATGATTTGGACGAATTCCATCAATGCGGCAACTAGCTTAGACCAAACAAGAACCCAGACTCATGTCAAAATGTTAAGGTCATACAATAGTGAAGATCTGAAACAAAAGAAGGGACACGTTACTAATTATTGAGAGATCACAATCGCAGTGAAACACTCGGTTTGGAAATTACTCTTCCAAGAAGCTACTAGACCAACAACTAAAGAATCACCTGAAATTAGACGGCTATGCAAAAGTTGATAATGATTCTGAATGATTGAGAATTTTAAGAAGGAACTGAAGATCTTCCTGGATTGTGTTTTAACATAAGTAGAAATGCTGTCGATTGTGAATTTGTGATATCCCTACATGTTAACAATGACCATTTTTGAGGAATGTGCCAACACTTGATGATGAGACCAATTTTATCCCATAGTTTTGGACTTTTGATGATGTATCACAAGGAATCAAATATATTGTCAACCCAACCAGCCCCGGCCTAATGTATTTTAGGGCCTTAGGGCTAAAAAAAAGTTTTGGACCTCTTAAAATATTATGAAATCAAATATTTGGTTTTTTAGAAAAAGACTCCACTATCTAAAGTAATTTTTGGACTCCTTTTTATATTAGAAACAATAAAAAAGACAAAAAATAGATCTGGTTTTTTTTTTTATAACAAAAACAATTTCAAAATGGACCTTAAATACAAAGGATCTTTTAACTCAGTGCGTCAAGATGATATTCCCGCTAAAACTCAAACCCCAACGGTCATAACGAAAACTCAAGTTGAGGAGCGGAGAGAGAGAGAGAGAGA
>OVBI01001042.1:0-43861 GCA_900406495.1 Sisymbrium altissimum | reverse complement strand
GTTTTTAACCGCAGTACCAGTCGTATGAATCGCTTAATAACGCTTAAAACCCCAACCGTCCGTTTTTGCAAACTCCCGCAACCGCAACCGAAGCCGCTGCGGTTAAACTAGTCAAGCCCTCAATCGATAAAAAGAGGAAAGAACATGTAAAGAAAATATTTTATATATTTCCTAAGTTATTTTATTCATTTGGATATCCAAAAAAAATATTTTATATATTTCCTAAGTTATTTTATTCATTTGGATATCCAAAAAGGTTATGGGTTTAACATGTATTTCATCACTGAAATTCGAATTCATAAACTTGATAATTTGTTTTCTTTGGATGCCCAGCTAAATAAATCAATCCTTGAGCTATCTTATAAACGCGCCGGGTATAATAAAAGAGTACTTTACTAGGCTTCAAAAAGTTTGAAAAGGTAGCCAAAAGTTATTTGGTACACTGCTCTGTTAGATTTACATGCTTGTTTGAGTTTTAGGTATGTCACCATTAGAAGGAGCGTTCAAAGTCCCCGGTTGTTGAGAGAACTTGAGATGTCATGTCTCAGTTTGGTTCCATCTATTAGTAGTTGCATCATTACTAATTGTCATAATCTGCTGACTTTTAGTAGTTTATGAAAAGAAAAGAGCAGTGGCATATCTTTGTGGTAGAAGATTCATATAATCATTTATATATGGTTGAAAGTTGAAACTAGATTAGGTTTAAGCTTCCTTGGTGTATCTTGTACAGTGTGACACACAACCGTCAGTGCGATTTCAACTCCCTTTTACTTGTAAAAACTTTTTATAAACCTCTCACTTTCTCATTAAATAAAATACGAATGCAAGTGTCGCTTCTCTGCGTCTCTCCTTTCGCCACACTTCGTTTCCTCCTTCCATTCTCTTGCTCCAACCTCTCTCCGCTTCGTTCTCTTTTACATATCGCTGCTGCCATGCCTCCTCATGGTCCTAATTCTCAGGGTGGTCGCCGAGGCGGAGGTTTCTCCTCCGGTCGCAGTGGAGGTCGCCGTGGTGGACGCGGTGGCGGCGGTGGTGGACGCGGAGGTGGTGGTGGTGGTGGCCGTGGTGAACAGCGATGGTGGGATCCGGTGTGGAGAGCCGAGCGTTTGCGCCAGCAGCAGGCTGAGGTAATGGATACATACATTGTCAAAGTTATTTTTGATTTGAGTTGAATCTTAAGCATTGGGTCTTAGGTTTGCTATATAGGGTTTGGTCTTAGTCCCAAACATAAGCTAAGGAGCTTAAGCTTAGGTTTGGTCTTTTAGAGAACCCTGGCACTGTCTGTACAACTCAGTTTGTTGTTTGATTTCTTACGCTGTGTCGTGGTCCTGGACAAGGAACAGGAGTTGTAAAGTAAAACTCTTATGAAACTAGCTAGAGTTAGTTAGAGATGCTGCTAATCTTTTATTTAGGAGTATTGGGTGGGTGGATAATAAGAAGGCTAATAGGAATCAGTTTCATTTCAGATGGAAGTTCTTGATGAGAATGAATGGTGGAACAAGATTGAACAAATGAAAACTGGAGGAGAACAAGAGATGGTCATCAAGCGTAATTTTAGCCGGACAGATCAGCAAACACTCTCTGATATGGCTTATCAGATGGGTCTTTACTTGTAAGTCCAACTTCTTCATTCTTTTTTTTTCCTAAGAAGTCTTCAGTGTGAGAGTATGTCATGAAGTTTTTTGTTTTTTTCGTTCTTTTGGGAAATTAAGCCATGCTTACAACAAAGGGAAGGCTCTTGTATTTAGCAAAGTTCCTTTGCCGGATTATCGGGCAGATCTTGATGAACGACATGGATCCACTCAGAAAGAGGTAATAGAAATGACACTAGTAACCAAATTGATACTCAGAGTTGGCTGCTCAATAGCTTTTTCTCTTTTCTTGTAGATTCAAATGTCTTCAGAGACAGAGAGAAAACTTGGGAGTCTTCTGAAAACAACACAGGAAGCTGGGTCTTCTAATGTCTCTACTTCAGCATTTAATGACCAACAGGATCGTACAGCAGCTCTTGGCTTGAAAAGACCTGATTCTGCTTCCAAATTTTCGGATTCCCATGAGAAACAAAAATTCAGTGTTGCACTCAAGGACAAGCAGGAAAAACTAAAGGTATATATAGCTAAAGCAAACTGTATGCATTAGGGAATATGAGGATTCTGGACATAACATTCAACTGTTTCAACACAGGCAACTGACAGTGTAAAAGCACTTCAAGCTTTCAGAGAAAAGCTACCTGCTTTCAAAATGAAACAGGGGTTCCTCAACTCTGTGTCGGAAAATCAGGTAAAGTTTTAGTATGTTTCTCTTCTCTGTGTCCATCAGCTGTTTTCTCCCCTCTCTAGTAATAACATTCTCAATCTATATCTTTGAGCAGTGTTGATCTTGTTTGTGTCCTGTGTTTTTTTTTTTTTTTTCAGGTATTGGTAGTTTCAGGAGAGACTGGGTGTGGTAAAACAACACAACTTCCTCAGTTTATATTGGAAGAAGAGATTTCATCCTTAAGAGGTGCTGATTGCAACATAATATGCACCCAACCTCGACGTATATCTGCCATATCTGTTGCTTCTCGTATATCTGCTGAAAGAGGCGAATCTCTTGGTGAATCTGTGGGTTATCAGATTCGTCTAGAATCAAAGCGTTCTGACCAAACACGATTGCTATTTTGCACAACTGGTGTTTTACTCCGGCGGCTGGTAAGTCACATTACAGTTATTCTACTAGTCATACTCATCAACACTTATGTTGAACTATGATGTTCTAGACTTGGTAATATGAAATGCTGTTGTTTCATATCAACTGTTGAAATGCTGTTGTTTCATATCAACTGTTGAAATGCAGATTGAGGATCCTAATCTAACTGGCATAAGCCATCTGCTTGTGGATGAAATTCACGAGAGAGGCATGAATGAGGATTTCTTACTAATCATACTAAGGGATCTTCTTCCTCGCCGCCCTGATTTACGTCTTATTCTGATGAGTGCTACGATTAACGCTGAAATGTTCTCAACGTACTTTGGAAACGCTCCAACTATGCATATCCCGGTATGACTAGTCATATATCCAATATCTTGTTTATGATATGCTATTTGTGACTCATCTTTTCAACATATTTGCCAGGGTTTCACATTCCCTGTGGCAGAGTTATTCCTAGAAGATGTACTGGAGAAAAGTTGCTATAGTATTAAGTCGTCTGACTCAGGGAATTATCAAGGTAGCTCAAGAGGTAGAAGAAGAGACTCAGAATCCAAGAAAGATGACATGACTACACTGTTTGAAGTATGACTATATATCCTAGGCAAAGTCTAAGCATAAATTTGTTTTACCTTGAAAGCTTGAGATTTGCCTCACCAAGTGTTATTTTATTTGGTTAGGACGTTGACATCAATGTTCACTATAAAAGTTATAGCCCAGCCACAAGAAGTTCTCTCGAAGCATGGTCTGGTGCACAGATTGATTTGGATCTGGTATGAGTTTTGTTCTGTCCTCTTGGTAACGTCAGCTGAAATCCAGCTAATACGTGTACTTCATATAATCTGTTGATGGAGATTCTCATTATGAATTATCGTTGAAACTTGGTCATAGGTTGAGGCAACAATCGAACATATTTGCCGTGGTGAAGGTGGTGGGGCTATTCTTGTCTTCCTTACTGGCTGGGATGAGATTTCGAATCTGCTTGAAAAAATTAAAGGGAACAGGTTGCTTGGAGATTCTAGCAAGTTCTTAGTTCTTCCTCTACATGGTTCAATGCCAACTGTTAATCAACGTGAAATTTTTGACCGTCCACCTTCTAACAAGCGGTTAGCCTTATAAGCTATTGATTCTACTTTTTATTATTGTACATTTGTAACAACTCTTTCTAAGCGAATGATCTGCTTTTGTAGGAAAATAGTTTTGGCTACAAACATTGCTGAGAGTAGTATTACAATTGATGATGTTGTATATGTTGTGGATTGCGGTAAAGCAAAGGAAACTAGCTATGACGCTTTGAATAAAGTGGCATGTCTCTTGCCATCATGGATATCAAAGGCTTCAGCGCACCAGGTATTTACCAACTGAACACCCAAATCTTTAATCAACAATCATAGTTATTATACTTGTAAGATGTTAAAACCCGCGCTTTTCTCTTTGGTACAAAATGCAGAGACGAGGTCGTGCAGGACGTGTTCAAGCTGGAGTTTGTTATAGGTTGTATCCAAAAGTTATTTATGATGCTTTCCCACAGTATCAGTTACCAGAAATCATACGGACCCCATTGCAAGAGTTATGCCTGCATATCAAGAGTTTGCAGGTTGGATCCATTGGATCATTCTTGTCAAAGGCACTTCAGCCGCCAGATGCTCTTGCTGTTGAGAATGCTATTGAACTTCTCAAAACAATTGGTGCTTTAGACGACGTTGAAGAGCTTACACCACTTGGTGAGCAGCCCCTTGTTTGTCTTTATCATCGTGCATGTTTATGTTATAATTTTCTAATGTATGTTAAACTCGAAACCATCATGTTACAGGTCGTCATCTTTGCACTCTACCTGTTGACCCAAATATCGGAAAGATGCTTCTTATTGGAGCCATCTTCCAGTGTGTCAATCCTGCTCTGACAATTGCCTCTGCTCTGGCATATCGTAGCCCATTTGTCTTACCGTTAAATAGGAAAGAGGAAGCGGATGAAGCCAAAAGATACTTTGCTGGTGATTCCTGCAGGTATGAACTAGAGGCTGAAATACTATATTTTCAGTCAGTTCTGATTTTTACAGAAAAGATTTGGCATTTCTGTGTTGTGCAGTGATCACATTGCTCTTGTTAAGGCATTTGAGGGATATCGAGATGCAAAGCGTGGTGGAAACGAAAGAGATTTTTGTTGGGAAAACTTTCTTTCCCCTTTAACCCTAAAGATGATGGAGGATATGAGAAACCAGTTTCTTGATCTTCTTTCAGATATAGGGTTCGTAGACAAATCAAGAGGGCCAAATGTAAGCGTAAAGAACCAGTCCTAATAATGCAATGATATTTTTGGAACGCTGATTATAATCTATCACTTCTGACCTTTTTCATATGCACGTGGCGATATGCAGGCATACAACCAGTACAGCCACGATATGGAGATGATAAGCGCGGTTCTGTGTGCCGGTCTGTACCCAAATGTTGTGCAGTGCAAAAGAAGAGGGAAGCGCACTGCGTTCTACACTAAAGAGTTGGGTAAAGTCGATATTCACCCTGGATCTGTCAACGCAAGAGTGAATCTCTTCTCGTTGCCCTACTTGGTTTACAGCGAAAAAGTGAAGACGACAAGTGTTTATATACGGGACTCAACAAACATATCAGATTACGCATTGCTTATGTTTGGTGGCAATCTTATCCCAAGCAAAACTGGGGAAGGTATAGAGATGTTGGGAGGTTATCTCCATTTCTCAGCCTCGAAGAACGTCTTGGAACTGATACAGGTAAAATATTGGATTACTTTTATTAAATCGTTTCTTGTTCGTCATGTGTGTTTCTGATGTGAAGAGGATAAAATGATTCTTGCAGAGATTGAGGGGAGAGGTGGACAAGCTGCTGAATAGGAAGATAGAGGATCCGAGTTTGGACATAACGGTGGAGGGGAAAGGAGTGGTTTCAGCTGTGGTGGAGTTGTTACGTAGCCGAAACATCAGGTATTAGGAAAAGACCAATGGGTCTTATTTTTGTGAAACTTTATTAATGGATTACAAACTCCATAATTGGAACTCTAAACTCAGCTTCAGAAATAAAAGGTGATAAAAAATTGTAGTTTAGAGATGTTGATTAGTGAGGATTTCCAATAAACGATGTAGTAGAAAAAAGTTCTGCCGAGTTTTGTTGCTCAGTCTTCATTTCACGTAGCTTTCTTTGCGGTTATACTGCCCTTAGCAATTTCTTCTCGTCTTATGGAATTGCTTACAGAGGTCGAAAAGCATTGTTGGCTTATTAATTTCAAATGTCACATTAATGGGAAGGTAAGAAAGCTCCATTTTCATAGCCAGAACTGTAAAAGTGATATACTCGTCTCATCTGATTCTTCAAGCTGTTTTTTTCTTCGTCGTATATATATTTGACAATGATACTTATGACATCATAAACTGAGACACGGCACGCGAGAGTGGCTTTTTGTGTTCTTGTCACCTTCGTGGAGTTGGAAAAGCCCTGGTTACATTTGAGAGTACCATCCTTTTTGCCTTCTATCAAACAAGACTGTCTGCTTTGGCCATTGAAGTTAGGAACTGCTGAAATGGTGGGTAATAAACAAGAAGTTATTGGCACCCTTCAGAGTTGAATGAGCTCTGCTTACATATGAGAATTGATCCGAGATTTTTTTTTTTTGAAAAATCATAATTAGATCCCCCACATGGCCACATCTATGAAATTATGAAAGTGAGCTACATCTACTAGAAGAAAGGTCTGCTAGGCCCAAGGTTAAGCCCAAGCCTTAGCCCAAGTCGTAGCCCAAGCTTTGGAGGTTCTCTGAGCAAGCAATCAGGCCATATGTATTTATTATTATAAATGAAAGGTTAAAACCAGGATTATGTTTATATTATTTGGAAGGTGAAAATAGTGCAAAGAAGAGCAAGGGAAGGGATCTTGGTCGTTGAAACATGTTCAGAGGAGGTGATGTATGTGGTACATAGCGTCAATTTGTATACAGACTTAATTGGTGGAACTGGAAGTATAAGATATCTTGATAGGATTGTCTTTATGGAAATAATTTTGATTACATAGGTTCTTACTGACAAGGTGAATATATCAAAAGCTTTGTCTTCGGTTTAGCTAGTGCAAAGGAGAGCAAGGGAAGGGATCTTGGTCGTTAAAACATGTTCAGAGGAGGTGATGTGGGACATAGCGTCAATTTGTATACAGACTTGAGTTGGTTGAACTTAATGTGCATATAAGATATACATCTTGATAGGATTGTCTTTATGGAAATAATTTTGATTACCGACATAGGTCCTTATTGACAAGGTGAATATATCAAAAGCGTTTCTTCGGTTTAGCTCAACTAAAATGTATGAAATTGATTGCATTTTCACGATGATAACCATGATCCCGTCTTTCCAATTCCTAGCCATATATATGTCCAACTATGTCTGTCACTGTCAAAAACTGCAAAAGTTTCGGGTTTTAATTATATGTGTGACCACCAATTTATATGGACTCAGACTGCTAGAGACATGCTTTTCAGTTTTATCTGCAAATTATTGGTTGGTTTAAAAATTACGCGCGATAGGTTTGGCAGTTTGTCAAAATCATGAGTTGAATATTTTAACAAAATTTTAAAATAGGAGAGGATAATAGTGAGCGGGTCAAAGGTTTAAACATAGTCGTAGAGTGGGTGTTTTACGTGTTTCTGTTACGTCCTTGTATATTTTATCAATTTTGAAATGACATGGGAGTCATTTAGTTTTAAGTTTAAACCATACGTTGCAGTGAAATCAGCTCTCTCTATCTTTCGTTAATTAAATATGATACTACGATCGAATCGAAAGTCTTCATTTGCGGCGTCAAAAATTGTTTGGTCGTTCACGCCCGGTCCACAAATTTATGATAGATGTATGCATATAATGCATGCAGACAAATATACAATGGCACGTTTATGATGTATGCACCTAAATATTGGAGTGTAAGACTGTAATATATATATGGATCAAAACATTAAGGCATGAATACATATAAGAAAACTTACATATAAATAATTAAATATGTGGATTATCCTCATCCACCAGTGCGTATACATACGAAAAATATTGTTCACGAGAGTAGAAGTTAATATAGCAATAAATTTAGCTGTCGCAATTACTACTCCAAGTCCCATTGAAAGGGAAGAACGATATACTCCATACTTGCGTATAATTTGAAAAGCATGTATTGAGTGAATTTTATGTGGCGCATTTAAACTCAAAGACAAGAGGGTAAGGTTCGAACCCACAATATCTATCTTTGAATTTATTATTGGACCATCAATGCTTTCAGAAACTCAATATCTTAAACACTATTGTTCTTATAAGATACTGTTATGAAAGCGCAAGTGAACAACCATGAATTATAAACCCTTACAAATTAGAGAGAAAGCAATGAGGTACATGCCCTTTTATTTAGATTGTGAGAGAATTATTACAATCCTAAAGACATGTATACCTCAAAACCTGATACAGTTAAGAATATGAAATAAAAGAAAGATTTCCAACTCTCCAATCCATGGCATTTCTCATGTTAACTAGAAAAAGACTCCATAATCAAATTTTAAGTCATACCAAATAACATATTTAAATCAAACCCTTTCTATACAAACATTAAACGCTCTTTCGATTTAATAGATATATAATACGGTTAAAATAATTCCAAACAATAAGAAAGGTACCACCAAACTATCTTTAATATATAATAATAACGTAACATGAACAACAATAACAAGAAGAAGAAGAACATAACATAAGGTAGGAATAAGGACGCTATTTGAGATGGTTGAGAGAAACAGCACAAATACAACTGTTTTTTATATAGTCGAAGACTTTTTTGTTTGTTTATTTATTTATGAATTATGAATTTCTCTGTCTTCTGTTCAACTACAGCTACAAGGTGTGGTCCAGTCTGGACCCACTTTATGTACTTTTAAAAGCATCTAGATTTTGTGAGCTGCTCGCAATATATGACTACTACTATGTTTTGTTAAAATAAAGGTGACCACTATTTTCTTTTCATAATAGAACACCCATTTGAAAAAAACGGGAATGTTTTACTTGTCTTTTAACTATTTTTTATGCGATATGGGTGGGTGGTATGGTTCAACACTAGCCTGCTCCTCATTATTTTCGGTGTCAACTTCTTTATTTCTATTTCTCTTTGGGTGGCTATTTTTGTAGTATTCTACATATTTTTCACATATACGATATCTGTCTTCACTCTCGACTGCGTCTCCAATTTCGTTGGTCAATGAGAATTTTAGTCAGTAGATTCGATGCAAGAGCATATTCTCTTTTTTTTTCCTAAGAGAAGCATTAATCTAATTGTAAGAATGAAATTCAACTCGATGCGATTGATCTGAATTTTTTTACCTTAGTATTACTTTTTCCCTTTGTATTCTTGTACGAACACCATGTGCACTGATTTCATAAAAGTAAACTACACAAAAATTCGTGCAATAAAACACGAGATAACATGCGTGAGATTAATTATTTAACATTTTAACAATTTGATCTAAATTTGAATGTTATAAAACTGATCCATGCATCTTAGTTAATTAGCAATACTATGGAAATTGTTGTAGTCGATAAAACTGATCCATGCATCTTAGTTAATTAGCAATACTATGGAAATTGTTGTAGTCGAATACTTTAAAATAATGGAACAGGATCATATTAAAAAACAAAAAAAACCCATGCGAGGAATAGAAGCATTTTCAAATTATTGAACAAGTGGGAATAGCCATGTAACATGTGATTTCATTTATATCTTCGCAATTTTTATAAGAAAAATAGTTTGATGAACAATTTCGCCTATTATCTACATCTTGAACATCAAAAGTATAAGAAAGAAACTAAAAAGATTGGATTAATCATAGGGATAAACCACTAGTCTTTTCAACAAGATACGAAGAATATTAACTCTCCATATAAGCGTTTGCACTCATTGAGAATCAGACTCGTTTGTATGACTGTACGTTGTCTTCTTGGTTTTCATCACGAAGGATATGCAAGAATCATGTTTCTTGGGAGACAAGGCGAATCCTTCCAAACTCTAGCGTGCAACTTAAGCAACTCCTTTGCCTTCTCTTTAGTCTTGCTTCCACAGCTAACCTGAAGCACAAGACAGAGCTTCGCTACGACCCCCAACTGTAACATCTCATGCAGCAAGGCCGGCGTCGCACAGAACCTTCCGACCGATAACAAAACCCTAACAGCTCTATCGCTTGCCGTCTGCGAAACCCTCAGTATCTTCTTGCACACCACTGCTATGGCTGCTCCGTGGTTCAGGAACTCGGCTCGTCCCTCCGCACATTGACACAACAGATCAAGAACCACCATCGCCATCTCTGGACCTCTCCTATCTGATGAGAAGCTCTCGTCCATGAGAAGCTCGATTATCACAGAGATCGCTCCAGCTTCCACGGCTTTGTGCCTGTTCCTTCCCCATGGACATATGTTCACCAATATATGCATCGCGGCTTTCGTTGCCTTCTGTGAAATCCGGTCTTCCAAGATCTGGACGACCTCAGTGAATAGCGTTGGCTTCAAAGTCATAATCTGCATTGGATCCGCTACTTCAAGAATGTTATTTAAAAGCAAAGTCGCATAGGCTCTGGACTCGTAGATCCCTCGCTGCATGATCTTCATCAACGACTTTACGATATCGCTACCTTTCTTGTTGTTTAAAAGATTCCTGAGGACTGCCTCTGAGGTCTCAAGATGGTAGAGTAAACTGAGGGCTTCATCGGTCAAACTCATCGAAGAGTCAAACACGTTTTCTGATTCGTCGTTACTTACGATGTTGGCCAAAAACTCCGGTACTCCTGCTGCCTCCAAACACCTCTTGTTGGTCGCGTTCTCCGACACAATCTGACGAAGTCGTCTGAGACACTTGACCTGGTTTTGATGAGAAGAGGCTGAATCTTTTATGAGCTTCTCGATCTCCGATTTACAGATTGGAGGTCTCGGGGTGGGGATCCTCTCTACCCCGTAGGATGCGTTTAAAGTGCACCAAGATTGGATCAGACGGCGAAGAGTGTGGTTCGGGGTGAGATCTGCATCTGTTATGTCTTGTTTGGTGACCGGACACGAGTTCTTCTTTGCTGAAAAGAGCCATTTCTCGATGCTTTCTCTGTCGTACGTTATTCCGGTAGAGACTATCACCGGATCTTTCATGATCTCTAGAGAGATGGGGCAAAGGAAGAACGGAGGAATCTCGATCTCTTCATCCATTAATCCTCCGGAAATAGTAATGATGAAGAGGTTGTGAATTGAACGAGATAACCCAGAAATATATTGATCAAAGAAGCTGATGTAACAAAACACAAATTATACTATATTTTTCTTGCTACGAGGTGTAGTAGTTGGGTTTTGGGAAGATGCGAATTGGTTTGAATAAGTTAGGAAGAAGAGAGAGAGGAGGTTGGGGGCTTTAAATATAAAGGAAATGGCAGAAATTCACAGCTAATAAAAAAAAGTCAAAACACGGAAAATACAAATACTTTTGCATATACTCTTTGTAAACCTGTCCTTATATATGCCAAAAAAAGAAAAACCTGCCCATAGTTAAGTTTATTAGTATTATTTGTGATGAACGAACGAGGAACATAGATTTGACTTTCTTTTTTTCTTTTGAGTTGGGTGGTGTACGCTTACGAAAATAAAAAGTTTCAAAAACACGTGAGACGTATTAAGAGATTTGACTTTTCAAAAAGAAATTGTAACCAAACGGATAAGAAAATGCTGATAAATAAGTAAAGAGAGTCATTGGGTCGTGGCGGTGGTAAAGAGAAGAGTGTGTCTTTTTTTTAACTCACATGCCATGATTGATTGTTTCTTCCAATATTTTTAGTTTTTACACTCTTTTTTTTGCCACCCCTTTTGACTTCTGATTCTTCTTTTTGTTTGTGGCGTCGTAAAAGGAAATAGTAACGGTACAAATATGCTAGTATTTTTTTAATATATAACATTTAGGATAATTGAGCAAAATCGTAAATAAAGGTTTGTTGTAATTTTCATATATATTTGACGATCTAATTCTCCAATTTGAACTTGCGTGATATAGATGTGCATAACATGATGCAATCACAATGCTAACATTGATAAGAAGAAACTGAACGTAGTAATACATTTGGAAAAAAACTTTTCAAATCTCATACTGAAAATATAGGACATCAAATGATATGAAAATAAAAATCACAAAAAGTCTTTATAGATACCGGAAAAAGTAAAAGATATGCGTTATGAAAAAACGATAGTTATTTATAAATTAGTTATATTTTTAATATCTCCCTCTTAAGTCCTATGAGATGGGTAAGTGACCAAAATTTTAACGTCGTTTACAATTTCCACGATTGCAGTTACAACTTTCTAATTTTAAAATCGTTGTTTTCCTTTGATTGTTTCTTCTTTTTGTTACCGACAAAACCTAAATAAGTGCCATTAACGGTCCGTTGGACCCATAGAAACTTATATAGTTGTGTTCAACCTTTTTTCTAGGCTCTTCTACAAATTTTTGAATATTGACATCTCACTAAATCGTTTTCGCGATACTTCATACTTAACTTACTTTGACAATTTTGTGACGTGGATCATCATGATATAATTGTAGTTAAACGGCTGTCTATTTAGATATCAAAGTCTAATAGAATGGACAATATTTGACTTTTATGAAAAACAACCACTATAATAGATATATATGCATCACTTAAAAATATAATATGGGCATCGAGTCGATCATGTTAAATCGTGTCGTATTATTGATTTCTGGCGGGAACTACACATGATTTTATAAAATCATATAAAACAATTAGTCGATTCTCACTGATCAAAATTAATTTTTAAATCCAACTCTCAAAATAAAGCTTCAATGTATACTTTAGAATTAAATATATTTGTATACAAATATAAAACTTTACAAAACGGATTTCTGTTAGTAAGCAAATCGTTTTTTCAGAGAGGATCCTGAGATTATACTTATACATACATTTTGGGATGAAATTGTATAAAATAACAATGAACTAAGTAGAAGATCAATCAAACATACATATACGCAGTTGGCGAACCGAGGAAAACTTTTAACCGGGTTCAAAAATTATTATAATAGTTATTAAAGGAATCGAACTTAGGTTTAGAGGGTTCAACAAGCTAAATTTACCAACTATGCTAATGACTTTTCATCAGTTTTCCATATAATTTAAATTGAATAACAATTTATGGGGGGTCAGGTGACACCCTATATTCCTTAGTGGGTCCGCCCCTTACGTGGCCCAAAACGTATTATGTTACGGCTGAATTTAAATCAGTAATGTGGAGCTTCAACAACCTATGCCACACCGACGCAAAAATAACACGGTTTAAAATATATATATGTGCATGCGTGTATAAGACTTTAAAAAAAAACATGGGTGTATAAAACTTTCTTAGAATAACAAAATATAATATTCTATTCATGCAAACTAGTTCACTAATTTATTTGACTACACTATATTAGCAATTTTAAATAGTATAATCCTACTTTACAACTAACAATTGCAAATGCTAGGTACAATGCATCTCAAGATCATTTCTAGCCATCTTAAATATATACTTTTAGAATTCCTTTCTTCTTTTTATTTATTTCACTTTTCTTCATTATAAAGTTTATCAAAAATTTATAGGAAACGTCACCAAGTATTTGTTGTTATGTCTGTCTATAAAATTTGCATACAATCATAGTATGTAGATATTAAAACTATCAAGTAAAAATGAAATGATTGTAGGCTGCAACATCGTGGGCATTCGTTTAATTATCTGTAAATAATAAATTAGCACCATTATATTACTCCATGAGGTCCATGACTATTCTGGTTCAGGTAGAAAAAATCAAACCAATTCGGTTACAGCTGGTTTGATCGGTACAGCCTGTAAGCAGGAGGAAAGGAAAGTCAATGTATAGTTTCGTAGCAGTTATCAAATTGGGCCTAAACAAAGTGGTGACGTTGGAGGGAAACTCGAAAAAAGTAAATGGTTGTGCTGACTGAATAGCTAAACATTGTTCTATTGTGTTTTCTTTCTTAATGGGTCGGTTGAGATCATTTCTGGATATGTACTGTATACATCCGACATTATAAACCGGGCTCAAGTGCTCAAAAGTTGTAACCCATTTTATGTGCTTCATGTGCCTCGCTTTAGTCTCAATATTTTATCTGTGGGAAGGTCTTTGGGCCCTAGGTTGGCCAGGAGTTAATTTGTAGATTCCACTTTCGATATGACTTCAGTACATTACCGGTTATATATATATATGCTTAATTATTGAAATTCTTTATTTATTGAGGATACTAGTTACTTGACAGTTTAAAAATTAATAAACATCTTAGTACAAGTCTCTATCTATATATTTTTTACGATCTTGGTACAAGTCCTCTATATTATACAATCGATTTAGGATATAGTTGATGTTTGTCTGAAGATTTTCGTTTCTGAATCGGAACTAGAATTCAGAACTCTCAGAATTTTGGTGGAAGCACGTTTCTGGATAGAAAAAGTTCGCGGATGCAAGATTTTAATATCGAAGCATGTCATGAACGTATTGGTCTCATTTGAATGCATATGTAGATGTAGATGAGATGGAAAAGCGATAATATTTTTGATATTTTTCAAAAATTATTCAAATGAATTCATCGTTTATATATGTTAAAAAGACAATTTATTAACCAAGTGAAGTGATGATTGTTTATTGATTTCCATTTAGGAAAAAATTGTCTTTGTTATTAAGTTAGGGATCAATGCCCTTTAAATGTGAATTTTTTAAATATTTCTCTATTTAGTCAGATGAAAATAGAATCATATTTTCGATCTTTTAATAGTACTCTATTTCTAAAAAAAATTAGTTGCACTTTAACCCAAATACATTTCCAATATTCAAAAAGATATATAATTTATAGCAAGTCTTATAAATATTTTTATTATTTTAATTAATAGTTTCTTTCTTTATATGCAAGCTTTATAAACATTTTAATCTTAAATTTTTTTTGTAACACTTCGTAAATTTATTTTTCTACAATTTAAAATTTGAATCTGAATGTTTAGAACAAATCTTTAGTTTGAAGTGTGAATTTTGATAATTTCCTTTGAATATACCTCCAACACATCAACTTTTTAAAAAATTCAGTTTCCAACTGCATAGCTTCTGCATACAGTAACCTGACTACAGTATTCTAAATTTATACAGCTTAGATTTTTCTTCTTTATTTTTGGTCTTTTCTTTGGGTCAGACATACAGTTTAGATCTGTTCTGTGATCTTTGACAATTAAAAAAAAAAAAAGAAGAAGATATATTTTTGTTATTATTTTTTTGGTACGAACAAGAAGATATTTTATGTAATCATCATAGCATATTGGATAACTCAGATCACTATCTTATTATTACAATAAAAGTAAAAATATATCTTTGGTATACACCCAAAAGCAAGCTATTACACGTACGTAACTAATCCCATATACATATAATCCTATCCATCCCCCAATGAAAACGAAAAAAAGAAAAGAAATTACAAAAATCGATATACAACCGTCGGCCATATATAACCAAAGACTAAAATTAAATTTTGTTCTTTGTTTTGGTTCAATGGTATAAGAAAAACTATATACTAATTTAAATACTAATGTATAAATAACCTTTGTTGGTTGCTCCTGGGTTTAAGCAACGAAGTCAGGCAATAACTGAGCCACGTATCTCTTCTGGTTCTGTATGTTCATCCCGTTGTAAGCAGCGGCTGCTGCAGCTGATGAATGCACGGTTGCGGCCGAGCCGCCGCCACCATTTAACGTGGCAGTTCCATATTCCTCTGTTTCTCCTATTTTCACTCTTCTCCCTATCGGGATCCCATGGTGGGTCTGCATGAAACCTTGATGATGCGTGGACGACAAGCTATCACAGTGAGGTAGCCCTAACGTGAGTGATACGCCATTGTTGTTTCCTGAGTACCTTTGCGCTAAGAGCTCCTGGTCCGAGACAGCTACATCGAATCTAGACATCTCATCCATTTGGTATTGTCCGAAATTCCCCATGAAAGGGTATCCACCGTCTGATCTTATCCCTTGCCTTTCTTCTAGAATTTTCATTGTGAGCTTCTCGTTCGAGCTGAAATCCGCATTTATAGGCTGCATCATTGTCTCTTCGCTTGTTCTTATCCTTTTGGGACTTCCTTGCATTCCGGTGACGCCTTCTAGGTCACCGTTGTGATTGGGATTTAGATTGTAATTGTCGGCGCCTCCTCCTCCCATAGGGCTTTTCTCATTACTCGTAGATTTAGAAGCAGAATCTTCGTTGTTTTGATCCAAATTCGGTGTCTTCTCCATGGATCCCATGTTCTTTCCCTGCTCCTTCATCTCCTCCATGTACATCTCTTCCACCATCGGTTTCCATAGCCGAACTCTCGCGTTTATAAACCAGTTCGACACCTAATAAGAAAGAAAATAAATCGACATAAAGATACGTTTTCTCAGTTAACACAAATAACACAAGAATCATTTGAAGCGTACGTACCTGGCTCCGAGTGAGTCCTGTTTGCTTGGCTAGCATGTGCTTGTCCGAATCCTTAGGGTATCTAATGTAAACAAAGAAGACTTAGTTTTTGTTTAAGTAAAAAGTAATGGATGCTTATTTATAGCTGTTGTTGGGGTTACTTACGGGTGAAGAAAGTGTTCGAAGAGCCAAGCACGGAGAACTGAGACGGCTCGTTCGGGAAGACCACGTTGAGGTCTCCAAGCATTATTGGAAGGATGTTGAATCATTCCAAGTTGCTGAAGAGCTCTCTGCTGTCTCAAGTGATGATCTACGAACTTGAGCCTCGACCCTTCAAACCTCCCAACACCGGAGACAGAATCTTCCTCTCCAAGACTCTTGTTGGCCGCTTTTATCTGACCAGCGATCGCCTCTTTCAAACACCGGAACTGTCTTGATATGGTCTTCAGTGCCAGCGACGTGTATGACTTTGCGGAACCTATCCCTGCCGCTTGCTCGAACGACGAGATTACCATCTGCATCTGTTGGTGATACTGTCTGTATCTCTGCTCCACCTTTTCATTTTAACGTCACATAAGGCGTATGAATTATGATAACTGATATAACTGACGGTCTCTATGTTATCTATATAAGCTGTTAATTTTTCCAAATTCAAGAAAGAGAAGGAGAAAAGAGAACTTATATTCATTCATCTATGTGACGAATTAATTTAGAAGAAAGGAATTCCATAAGATTGTTGATTTGAGAAATCAGAAGAGCAAACATTAAAAAATTAAAGAAATAGTATAAATATAATATGAAGTGAAAATGACTGGAAATCTTCACGATAGTATTTTTAAGTCAACTTCATGTGTGATATAAGAGAGCACTCAGTTTAGGTAGATGCCTAGATGGTATATAATACGTATATGGATTGTTAGTTGTTATTACCTCGTGAAGCATACTACTCAGCTTTGCTTTCTTCATCTGTATTTCCTGCCTCTCCGCCGTTCCTAGCTCCACCGTACGTTTCCCGGAAGCTTCTCCTCCACCACCGGAACCTTCTCCAGCGCCGGTGGAGGATTCTCCGACAGCTTTATTATCAGTTCCACTACTCCCTTTCTTCGAGGAGAACAGTTGGGATTTAGTGTTGATGTCATTAGAATCAGCGTTGACTACTTCGTCTAGAAGCTCTTGCGCTGCCTTCAAGTACTTGGAGCTCACGAGATTCGCTATTCCGTTCGTTACTCCTGATCCTGTAGAGCCTGATCCGACCCGTATATCCTCTCCGGGTCCGGACCCGAACCCGACGTGATGGAGAGTCTGGTGCTGGTTTTGATGTTGTTGCTGCTGCTGTTGCGACGAGAGAGTCAAAGAGAGGCCTTGCTGCGCGCGTGGAGTCTCACACGCGGCTTGCTGGTGAGTGGGATCCACTTGGTGGCTACTATAGAGACTGTACTGCACGCGCGGAGGATATCCGTGGAGTACAGAGATGTTGTCGGCGGCTGTAATGGAAGCAGCTTCATGGCCAGAGAGTGGTATTCCGACGAACTGCTGGCTCGCGTTTTGCGGAGGCGCGTGGGAATCGAGGAAAACGAAACTGTTGTTGTTGTTGTTGTTGTTTGTGTTGTTGTTGCTATTGTTGTTGTTGTTGTTGTTGTTTGAGTCGTCGTCTTGTTGAGTGTATTGAACGTAGGTCGTTGGATTCATGAGGATCAACGTCTGTAAACCACCGTCGGGTCCGGCTGAGATCTCCGGGGGGTTTCCGTGGAAGTAAGCAGCCATCTAATTAGTGTATATATACTGTTATTCACGAATGAACGGTGTTGGTCCTTTTGATCTTCTTTCACCGAGCTGCTTGATCATAGAAACAAACAGATAGAGGAAAAACCAAAAAACGCTATAAGTTCATAACGATCCGTTTATATATATATCTATACAGTTGAAAGAAAAAGAAAGAAAGAATTGTTGATCACATCAAGAAGAAGAGACGAATTATGGATTACGAGAAAGAGAGATCGAAGGATATGGAAATTAAGACATAATCATGATTGAAAATAAAATAATAAAATAATAGAGTTGAGGGGGAAATTGAAAGAAAAATGAAATTATATTATAAAAAGAAAAGAAAGATGAAGAACCTGGATTGATAGAGATCTGAGGATGCACGTGTTTCATGATCATCTCAAGCTGCAAAAGGAAAGTTACATTAGAGAATTTCTATCAAAGAGAAAGAGGGAGAGAGACAGACTCACTCACACACGAATATACACTTATATACATACCTATGTTTGTGGAGATGTGTGTGTGATTGCTATGTGAGTTTGGTCTCTGTGTCAGACTCAAAGATCTCTGCAACTCTTTTCTCGCTCAAAGGGGAAATATAAAATACATTTAAAAAGCTGAGAAATATTATATGATAACAAAAAAAAAGATGATTATATATATTATATTTAGAGAGAGATAGAGAGGATAAAAGAAAAGGAGAGAGATAAAAGATACCCATCTTTTCCTTCACTCATTAATCTTCCCACAGTCTTAGTACGCCACCATTTTCCCTCACTTTTTTTCTATTTTTTTTTTCTTCTTTTGTGTTATGGTCGGTATTTCTTATAACCAAAGCGAATTTTTATTTTATCTTTCAAGAACTAATTATTTTAGACATGAACTCACTATCTAAATTACACTGTAGTCTTGTCGAAACTTTAACTTTAGTTCATATCGATACAGCTGATACTTGTATCTGCAAAATGTTAACATTTTGTGTGTGTTTAGGTTCACCACCGGCTAATATTATATTATGCTTTAAAATCAATATACTAGATGGATTATGGACATTCCAACCATGTCGTAATTTCTTTGGATATCAAAAAATAATTTATAAATATATGAGTTTCCGTACGCTTTAGAAAAATATTAATCTTTCAAATTTATAAATTTAATTATTTTACATGTACTTAATTTAAATATTTTTACTCTAGAAGAAAAAAAATTGGTTTATAATTTTTTTAAAAAAATAGATAGCTGAATATAAATTTTAAATAATTTAACTAATAAAGTACATAGCATTTTTTATCTTTCAAAACCTTGATATGTTTTTCAAAAAATTCTACCCTACTCTATGCTTTAATAACAATCAAGACTCATAATCATACTATGTATTGAACGTCGATAAATAAATTCTATCATAATTACTTGTACATATAGCACTAAGATAACACTTACTCCTTTTTAATTGATTGATGTTGTAAAAATAATAATTATTGGTTCAAAAAGTTAGATATTTCAAATTTTTAAAGTACAGTTATTATTTTTCTTCTAAATTTATCCCTATGACTATTATTCTAAATATAAAATTTAATAATACTTAATAAAATTAGGTTAAAAGAGTCATTACCACAGCTTTTTTTAATATCTGTGAAATTGTCAAAACATCAATCATTTAAATTAGAGGAAATATTATTTAGATTCAATTTTTCAACTTCATAAACATATATATAGTGGTGGGCAAAAAATCAACATATATATAGTGTGCATCTTATAGGGAGTTTAGGATTCGTGGACTTGCGAATGGATGGAAATGCAGAGGAACTTGTATGATAGGACTTGGCCTTTTTATGTATTGACCAGGTAATGAACCCACATATCCTAATAACCAAACGTTCTTATTGTGTTATTTATACACTATATAAATTATAGAGGAAACAAATGTTATCACATCAAGACATAGTGATATGCATGTCGTGTCCAATTTAGAATCATATCATTTTCTTATTTTAAGATTATATTTATGTTTTTTTAATAAAAAAGAAATCCCACACGCATCTCAATCCAAATCTTTCTTTATTGATATAACTACAATCCTGAATATAAAGCATTCTTCAGATTACTATACTTGCAGAGTTTGTATCATCTATATATGAATCACAGACTGTACACTGAAGATGGCAAAGAAATTTAAACTGATTATAATTTTATTACGAATAAGACCAAAATTTGTAATGGTACCAAGTTCATATCATAATTTTGTTTAGCAAATTAACTATACTTCTCGTTACCAAAGCTTTATTTATCTCAATTAATGCACATAAAAACCTATGTATTTATCGATCTTTTGACTAAATTTTGTTTTTTATGTTAAGTATAAAAACACATCATCACATCTATGTATTCTGCTTATATCTCACCAACTGCTGCTTTTATTTGTGCAAATTTTTTATTTTTCTATATTAGACACTGTTTATGAGTATTTTTTGTATTTTCGAGATGTTTTTCTGGGTGAGAACTAAAAATCAGTCTTGGATTTCCTTTTATGTATACGTTATTTGTCTATTCCATATCTCTTCGTTCTTTACCTACTTAAATTACTCTGAGAGTTACCAGCCATGCCCTAAGAATATATAAATCAGGAATATTTTAATATTTTAAATATACATAGCGAGATTAGAGAAGTTGAAAAATTACACGAAAAAGTGAAGTGTGTCAGAAGATCCAAACAGCACAAAAACGAGGAAACGTCTCCTTCTGCAGAAAACCTAAAATATTTAATCACACAAAAATCTAAATTATTGAGAAAGAGAGGAAGAAAGAAGATGATAACGATAATGATAATGAAGCATGATGGAAAAATGGGTCCCACTATAAATATATATTTAACTTGATTATTTCTTTTATATAATAGATATATATATATATATATATTTTTTTTTTTGGGTTGGTTTACCATGTATGGCTCTGTATTTCGTTCAGTAAATGTGTTAGCAAAGTATCTATCGTAGTTTTAAGTGATAAGTTCGTATCTCAGTACCTTTGAGTTCATGAGAAAGTTGACTTAGCATTTTATCACAATTTGGATTGACGATTTAGTAGAGATTTGGAGTAGAACATATTGGAATGATTAGTAACCGTAGCTCAAAAACTATATTCAGCTGATTAAGTTCTTTTGGGTCACTAAATTGGTGAAGATTTTCTTAAAAAACAGTGTCTACGAACAAGAATTTAAATAAACATGTGATTTAATTGATTAGTTATATAAATAAGTAACTTTTGTGCGTAGACAAGTTAAGCAGCTAATCCAACTTGTCCACTGTCCACAAAAACATTATATCTATGTGACTGTGAACTTGTCTATATATCGTCCAGAAACCTCGTATGCGCTGAAACTATGTTTTAAAACTTAGTTATATATATTATTAGATAATTTACTCATGCTAATGAGAATGAATATTTACAATAATTGATTAATATTTTATTTATCTTATATAAAGAGGTTTTAAACAATTTCTTTTATTATATAATTAAATCTGTAATTTCTTGATTTTGGGTATAAGAATGTGCTTCTGTTCTATAATCTATTATTCATTTTTAATGTAGTAGGTTGCAGACTTGCAGTAATTCTTCTGAGTTGAATTTATTGTGAGATTTAGAAAATCGACTATATCAAAATTATAGAAACATAAAAAATAAAAAAAACTGGAAAAAGTAAAAAAGAATAATCAAAATAGAAAATTAACATTTATCTGTAATATATTATTTTCATATTAAGTTAAAAACTTGTAGATTAATTTAATTTCTATATAATTTTATGCATATTGTATATTATTCTTAAGAGAATTTAATAATATGTCTTATTAAACATTTTTGTACATTTTACTCTCATCAATTTACCATAGCAGAGTTAAAATCATAATTTTTATGGGTTAGATAAATTTTTTAATGATTTTTCTTTTTTTTACAAATTAGTTTTGCTTGTTTTTGGTTTTGAAAAAGAAATTCTAATTTGGATTTTTACTGCGTGAGGTTTTTGTTTAAGATTTGATTTTTTATTATATATTTTCTTCTCTTTCTATATTTTCTATTGTTTAATATATTAAATTTTTTTTAAAAAAATTTCAGTTATTATTATTTTTTTTTTAGATTACTTATTACTTGATACATAATAAACTATATATTAATTTGAAGATTTCGTCAAATTCTATATGATGTTTGGTGACCCGAAAACATGTGATTACTTTGATTATTTTTTTTCGTTTTTTTCATCCGAGATTTGAGACATTAGTGATGGTTATAATATGGTTATAAAAATTGAAACATTAATATATAATTTGATTCGTCCAGTTAAATGTATTTTTTGCATTCACGAGTAATATAATTTTTCATTCGACATCTCGCCCTTCTAATTTATTGTTTTATTTCGTAGTTGCAAATTATTATTTATGGCATTGCGGTCGCAATTTTAATTCTCTTACTATTTGAAAAACTTTACAATAGGGTATAAACATTGATTTGATTGTTCGGCAACCAGATATAAACATCAATTTGATTACCTGACAACTAGGAGTTACAATTTATTTGACCTTACAACCAGGTATAAATGTCAATTTGGTGATTTGGCGACAAAATATATTGTCGATAATACTTTAAAAACTTGTCCAATCTTAAACATGTTATACATATGAATTTGTGGGAGAGTATTTGAGATATCTAAAAAATCAAATATATCGAAATTTGTGAAATATAAAGATTAAGAAGAATATGAGAAGAAATAAAATATATCCAAAAAAATAAAATTAATATTCATCTATAATAAACCATTAGAAAATTAAGTTAATTTAATCTGTATATAAATTTATGCATATTGTACCTTATTTTTTGTGAGAGTATAATAATAAATTTTAAAAACATATTTGTATACTTTACTCTCATTAGTTTATGCAAATTCTATTTGTTTTTTTGTTATTTTTTTCATTATGTTCTTTTTAGTTCTTGATCTTAATTTGTAAATATATATTCATAAATGTATAATTTCATATATTTTATTTTGGAACAATTAGGGAAAATGAAGTATTGATCAGTGTAAAGTTTCATAAATGAATTAAACCAAACCAATATTTTTTTAATATTCATCATTCAGTTAAGATTTCAAAATATAATATAACCGAAAAATAAAAAGTTAAATTTCATCAGAATTAAACTTTTTTAGCATGATGTGATATAATCATTAATTGTATTCTAACATGTTAAAAATATAATTATATTGTCTATCATGCAGCTAAAATATCATGGAATTTTGTAGAATGGTAAAATTATCTATCACAGGGTTGCAATTATAGTTATTCTTATAACTTATAATAAAATATACAACAACAACAAAAGCAAAATCACCACCTGCAATCAAAATTTAAAAAACAGCAAAAGAAATACGAAGAACTATATATTTGTCATTAATTTACTTTGTAAAAACAAAAAGCATTAATTGAAGTGTAAAAATCAATAAATTTTTAAAATAAACATCATTTAAAAAAAATAGAGAATACTCTTTATATTTCTTAAAGATGAATGTTTATGTGTTTTTATACATATTAAGAAAATATATGAAAAATTGATAATAAATATATTATTTTGTAAATAATAATTTTTAATAATGTTAAACTAATAATAATTCAAAAAATTTAATTATTTTTAAAAAAGTTTAAAATTATCTTTAATAATCATTAAAAATGTTTAATGCATAGAAAACTTAAAATATTATCATTTTGAAACATAATTTTTTTCAAATAAATTATTTTTTAGAAATAGAGAGAATATATATTAACCATCCATTCGATTTTTTTGTTAATAATAATGACTAACCTGTTTTTGCGAGAACTTTAATTGATTACAAGACAAGGCAATAATTAAAATCCAATTAATAATGTCCAAGTTCACAGAATCACAGCAAAACCCAGTACGTAATAGTTGGGGGTGCACATATAGTTTTTCTTGTTGGTATATCAACAGTTACCTACTAACTTTAAAAAAAAAAAGTTTTAGCTTTTACAAATTTTCAGTAGAAAACAGAAAAAATGTACTGCAAGTGAAAGCTTATCTTCTGTGAAAGGAAATGCTCATTTCCCAAATTAACACAGTACAAGTACAACCTTTTGAATGACAAGGATGGTTTTCTTCCAATTACTGAGACAGTCACGCTTCATATGGATTTGACTCTAGCTGCCAACGCTTTATCAGTTTCATTCATATATAGTTATTATATACCATAGCAAGTTAACTATAAAACTAGTAATATGTGCAACAAGCTATATAGTTTGGGATTCAAAATCCATTTTTAAAATTAAAAAGTATATATACCTCGGCTTATTTTTGTCTCCTAACTAAGAGATGTCATACATGAAGGATGTTTGACATGTTGTTAAATATTCCCTCTTCGATATTTCAATGGCTCTGTCGTCTGTTAGTTTTCTTGTTCCTGTGTTTGACGACGATTTAGTATTTTAGTCTGATATTTAAGAGAGTAATTAGTCATTGGTTTAATCATTGATCTTCACCAATAAATTATTCAGTTTATGTACTTGTCACTATATTTTATAGGGGTGTCTCTCAAAGGACTGCAAAACTGTAGTCACATCCAGATGTGTACGTACGATGTTAGTAACATTAAAAGTAACTTTTTCAAAGATGAGGAAAACTATCAAAAATATTAATAATTAAACAATTCGGAGATCCATATAAAATAAAATAAATCGGAGATCTTATGATACGTAGTAATGATTTATGCTAAGACACCATTTAATTTGATCATTTCGATTTCTCTTTGTATAGTCCATTACGTGACTAATAAAGTTGATTTGATTTTGAGTTTTAATTAGACGAGTGATCAGTTTAACCTAATTAGACACTTTAAGCCTTTGGTTTGATGGGAGTTGTAAAATAGATTAGGTGGTATATCAATCAAGTAAAAGACATTTTAATGACCCCTTAATAAACAATAATTGCAACCTTGGCTTTCAATTTATATCTTAATAGAAATTTTAAGTTAATATTTAAGATTAAATATGTAACTTATATATTTGAGCAACCCATATTTACGCGAAATATGGGTTGCTCGGACGACCATTGTATCAAACTAGCTAAAATATTTTCATCAAATTGTAAATTGACTTCGAACCTTCGTTTTAAACTATTTAACTCAAGTTCATTAAAATATCATATGATATATGTAGGAGTCACCACTCTACTTTTTATCTAGTTTCAACTGTGTTTTTTTTTTACTAATAACATATATGAATTAATAAAATAATGGATGATTTCCATTTTGATAGAATTATCTTTGGTTATAAAGAAAAACTTATCACTACATCAAAACATTCAGATTTGAGCACGTTTTAACCGACTCTAAAATAGTGAATCTGTATCCCTAATTAAATTAAACTTGGATTACATGCAATTCATGATTCAGTGAAAATAATCGAAGAACCTCCTCAAATTTTTTTTTTCTTTTTATAGAAAATGGACATTTGGAGTTGACGAAAAAACAGAAAAATATGGAGATTTCGAATAATATAATTAAATTAAACAGGACTTTCTCGGCTCATTAATTAAATTTTCTTCGAAGAATATTCAAAAGTTGATTACACAAATGCAGCCAACTAAAAGAATCTAATGAAACCTAACAAGTTTACAACCTAGAAATCTCGATCACACATTTTCATTCTTATCGATTTAGAAAAATAAAACGAGATCGAACCGAATATTAATTTACTCCGACCCCAGAAAGAACCAGATGACCCATACGTGTTTGTTCCCACGTGCCAAACGCACGAAAACCTCCCCCTCTCTCTTAATGAAAGAAAGAGAAGACGGAAGCTGTGGAGTTGACGCGTGTACAGTGTTGGCTTGGACCCCACACGTGCTGGCTCTTTCTCCTCCCTAATATTTCCAAAAAAAACTTTTTTTATTTCATTATTTTCTTATTAAAAATACTTACTTTTTTAAGCGAAGAAGATTCGTCCTCCAGCGTGGGCCCCACATCCCAATCAAAAACTCTTCCCGCTTTTTCAAAAAAATCCTTTATAGGGGCCGTGTAGTTCCACAAATAGCAGGGTCCCACGTGTCTCCCTAGAGTCAAGAAAGCAGCCAATCCTTCTCTTGTTACAATTTTCCACGGCTCTCTCTCTCTCCTCACCTTTATACATTTATTTTCTCCATTTACTCCAGCAACTCCATTTATTTATAAAATTTCCCACCGTGATATCTTTTTTTCTCCATCTACATATATATGTTTATATTTTATAATGGACTGCTCCTTTCGTTTCAGGTTTATCATATTCTCTCTTTTCAAAATATGAAAAGTTACAATTTATTTTTAAATTTTCGTGTATAAACAATTTTGTATACAAAACTATACTAGTTTTTTTTTGTCAACACAAAACTATACTAGTTTACAAGAAGCTCTTTGGTTGTTATTTTAAAAATATTGAAATAATTTGTTGAGGTTTTTATTTATAAAAGAAATTTCTTTAATATCTTAATGAATATAGATATAATAATCGATTTAACAATTTTCAAGTCAATAAAAGTATCTTTTTCAAATAGGTATATTTTTATGCTCTTCGTATTTTTACTAATATTTTGTTTTTATAGCAGTTTATTAAAAAACAATTATTTTTATTGCAATTAATTAATTTTCTATTTTTACTATAATTTGTCAACTTTTTATGTTTAATGCAATTCACTGAAAATATGGTTTACGTTATTAAAGTTTGTCCTAATTTTAATATAATTGATTTTATATCTATATTATTCAAATCAAGAAAATACATTATTTTTAACAATAATCAAATTAATATTAAACCAAAATTTACACTAATTTCAAAGGTCATGAACCCATATATTTGTATTTTAAATATAGATTATAGTCGAAAAAGTTACAAATTCAAAGAATTTATAGCATCAAAGATTTTTAGTTTGTAAATGTTAATTTTTTATTATTATATTTGATTTTCAATTATTTTAATATAAATAATATTATTATTTCTAATATTATAATGGTTAAAACATGGGTAATTATAATAGTTAAGATTACATAATGTTATTTTGTACATTGTAAAATTTTATTTAGAAATTTGATCCATTAATTGATTTCTGTATGAAACCATTTTACTTTGTATTTTATGTATTTATTTTATTTTATAAAATTAAGTTAATATTATAACAAAATTTATATGATATCTTTTATCATTAGTTATCTTCTTAAATATATTTTAAACATTATTTTTAAAACATATGATTTTGTATGTTTTGTAATTTTATATTAAAATATATTATGTTTCGAAATAAACAAAACAAACTACTACAATATATTTAGAAATATCATAAAACTATTCAATTAATTAATCACGATTATTTTAATAACAACATTGATTAGGCGATCGAGTTTGGTCTTTAAATGCCAGAGATATATGCGTGTATCTCCGACTTTTGTCTTTGTCGGTTTGGTTTTATAGACACGTGTCGATTCTTAGTACCACTCGACATCGTCCCGCATTTTCTAAACCAATGGTCGAAGATCACCTGGACCCATCCTGTTAAGTTTACGCATCTACCCTTCTTATATAGACCGTTGGCTAGTTTTGATCCGAAGGCGGAGATTCGTCCCGACACGCGCGCGTGGAATATTATTTTTTTGAAGTTGCGTGTTGGGAGAGGGAAGTGGCGCGTGACGTAAGGCCTACGCAGTTTCAAAGAGGACAAAAAACATAATAGAGATCACTGTGACATCACAGGGCTATGACAAAAAACGCCCAATATTTTGGCTTGTCATACGCGCTCTTCCTTTGTGCGTGAAAATCACGACACACGAACTATTTTTTTTTTATCTGCATTAATTGAAGATAAGTTGTTTAGAGGCTAAAAAGACTTTTCACAAAAGTGTGCCTAACAACATAATACGTGTGTATACCAAAAACATGAAAAATTAGAACAAGCCCATAACCCGACCAAAGAGCCAGTGGACTATTAAAACATTACAGGAACAATCCAAATTTGCTGTCATCAGGTAACCAATGGGAATATGACACGTCACAGTCATATGAACCATGATGAGATAATGTTGTGAAAACCCCAATCATAGAGATGGAGGAGCTTTGAGTATGTACGAGCAAGTGGCAGCCTCTCTAGATTTATTATATTTGGCATTGAAGATTAAATATAATGGTAGGTCTATCCGCGAACCATAAATTTGTAATAATATTCGTGTCTAAGAAAATACCATGTTATTAATTTATATAAACCCAACAAGGGTGATTAGATATTTTTGCTCGTGAGATTTTCCAATTTTTTTTTTCTTTTGGTAGAACTTTCATGGTAATTATAAGAGTAATATATTGCAAATTTGCATGCTTACAAAACATAAAAGAGTAGTATTTCGCTGTGATAATTATAACATCAAAAAACAATATTATTTACCATCTATATGAGTCTATAAATGAACTTACTTATATGTTGTCACAAAGTGCCAAGAGTCATGAAGAACCAGTCATCATTTCGGCGGCTGTATATGGCAATGAAGCTTTGGTTTAAAAGATAAAGAGATATGATCACATTTTGTATAATTGTGCGGTCAAAGGGTAGGCAAAGCCTGACTTTTGATTATTGACTTCCATTTTAACGCAATCCAATCGTTTTTACAAGGCCTACCCGGCCGCATCGATCGGGGTAATATAAGAATTTAAAGAAAAAGAACTTGCACTAGGTTATTCATTATTTGAAAGTGACTGTGAATAATGATTCTTTGTGCAACAGTGTTACGAGAAAAAACAAAATTGGGCGCTCGGATATCGAACCGATTGTGAAATCCCAATATGGAACAAAGAATTGCAATGCTATACGAAAGTCAATTAGTAAATGTTTTTTTTTCTGGTTACCAAAAAAAATTGCATAGATATTATAAAACCTGAATGATTATAAGCTTATGTATTATGCGATGACCGTCCCCATTAAGTGAAATGCATTTATAGTTGTTCAAACATTAGGTTAGTCAAAATGTTTCAAAAAAAGAAGAAGAAGGTTAGTCTATGGTAACAATAATAGAATATTGTGAATATTTCTGAATAACAATGCAGGAGTAATGAATAAATTATAGACTTAAAAATTACTGCAGCGTCTTTTCTTTAGAAGGCATTCCATTTATCGTTTATGTATGTCCTTTTGACAAATGACTAATAATGAATCCACGGTCAAACATCATCATTTCCGAAACATATATTGCGAAGGATAACTTCAGTTCTTTAACAAATTGTAAAAGCGAAGAAAGAAAAGCTCCCCATCACTTGTTGTTGTCAAATTAAATTTCAACAAAGAAACATATCGTAAGGAAAAGGGTTGTATAGCGTACCACTTATCATGCATTCAAGTCTCTGGTAAAGAACCCTTCTACTCAAACCCACGACCACAAAAAATTCTTAGGAAACTGAGGTCTACCCTAAACAGCATATATACTTAACCAAAACATGCATTAAGACAATTTTATGAATATTTTTAATTATCTTATCGATCTCCTTAATTACTATACACTTTATATCTATATATAATATAACTGCATTAATCAACATCAATAGTGTTTGTCCTGATTATACATCTGTACATGTTAATTAATTTGTAGTCATCTATAGTATTCGCTATTGAGTTATTGATACGTACATAACATTATTATGATAAAGTTATGAAGTTTCATAAATTACACTAGTTAAAAATATGCTCGCAAAAGTTGATAGTTTTTATTTTCCGAAAAAATAGCTTTAAATCATAGATTCATAGGGATAACACTGAATTTTGAGAAACATAAATTTGGGTGAAGGACAAGGCTACCATTGGTCCCTAGATAAATAGGTCAAGACTCAAAAAGGCTACACCACAATATATGCCTAATTCCAGTTTACCGATATAGAATTTAATGCTTTTATGATAATAAAGTTGCTAAGATATTATTTTCATAATGTGATACAGTATCTATATTTCGATATGAGAAATAAATAACCTTTTTTAGATTTGTGAACGTTATTAGTTCCTTTGCCAAAACGGCAATAATAAAAATATTGTGGATTCCGGTGGACTCGTAGTAAAAAGATGTTCGTTAGATAAATTTTGTATTGATAGATTGACAGAAAATCATTATTGATGAATAATTTGTTTTTAGCTGAGGACCTGGCGTGAACTGTTATGGAAATATTTATGATGTATGTTCGGAGAAAAGAAAAAGATGCTGTTCTTAAATATAATGAAACAACTAAGGTTTCACTATATATTTAAAATTATTGATATAAATATATAAGACACTGAAGCGAGAGATACATTACATACAAAATTATTCATACACTAACACTAATAGAAAACAAAATCATATTCACATTCCTATATACATGCATTTGGTAAAAGTGAAAGTTAGATTTTTCTTGTTTGTTTATCGATCCTTTATCAGAATAGAATTCTGAGTGCGGAAGTTTTAATAAAAACACACATGAAGCTTGGAATTTGGTTCTATAGGGATCGAAGGGTGCTTGGGTCCCTCATATATATATATTCTTCTGTATTTTTGGGTATATGTATGTGTGTGTATAACTGCATGTGTATATATATATCAATGCATGTGTGTGCATATAAAATATGAAATATTCACTTCACTATCAGAATCATTGTTGTACATACCTCTCATGTCATCCTTTTGTTGTGTTTCATTTTCTCAAGCACAGCACTTCAAAAACAATACTTAAATTCATAAAGCTATGAAATATGAAAAATGAACTTTTTCATATCATTAGCAGGAGAGAACTCAATAAAGAATAATGAGCAAAAGACAACTTATCCGATATCTCTAATACTAATAGAGTAATATATTGGTTTCGTAGAATAAATAATGTATAGCCTTGGTGTATTTCACGCGTACACATTAATAGGACTATATATATATATATATATAACATTTTATAGTGGACTATGTATTGAAGCAGCAATATATACTACTTAATGCAGAGCCCATCCTATGTATGTAGAGTACGCAAAATGCCAATTTTTTACAATTTGGATCTCCTAAAAATTAATCTTCTTTATCAAAATATATAACATAAACCAACTTTTCTAGATATCTAATATGTGATCCTGAGTGTAAGATTATTCTACTTAGACTTAGGATCGGTTCTACTACATTTTAAGTCAAACATAACTACGATAAAGAAGATACCATGTATATAGGAAGCAGTGGTTCGATCCCATGAGGAAAATGGGGTTTTACCGAACTTTTGAAGAGTAAAGTGATATAGGCGTGATCTTGCCGTCATGTCATAACCCAAAAAATGTTATATATGCGTAGTTCCAAACCTGTGTATGAAAAATATATGTGATAATGTTCTTTCATATAGAGAATCATCAAAATAAAATTTAAGTAAGAAAACTAAAATTGAAAACATGAATGGGGAATAGTAGGGATATGGGGCCTTAGCAACTACTTTTTCGAAGAGCAAGTTGTAAGCTTTTTTATTTATTTATATTCTTGTTCAATTATGAGATTCCAACTTTCACATTACTACAACATAGGGTGGTACCCTACATGTCTCCTTTTATTTATTTTTGTTATATCATTTTACCAATTTTTTTGAATAACTTCACATTATAATAAAATGCATATCATTTGCAATAAACTTCACTCATATGCTCTTTTTCCCCTATCTTTTCAATTGATTGGGATTAAGGTTCATAGAAAACAACACATGTCATGAGAATCGAAAGTGAATAGCATGTACTAAATAAATTAAAATATAAATCGATATATATATATGCAAACTAAAGTCGTATCCCACATTGATGTAACTTGAGCTTCGAATGTTTATAAACTGTAAGAAGTCAAACTCTTATGGTCAATTGAGAAAAAAGCAGTTTTACAATGTCGCACGAATCATAAATTGAATTATGCCAAAAAGAATTGGGAATTTCGCTCTTTACATAAGACTTCGTGTTTTTTCTTTGTAAATATATACCGCTATCGGATCTATTATCGTATCTTTTAGGTGAAACAATCAGTATATAAAATTATGAGCCTTACAAAAGTGTACGCATGTTTTTTGTCCGACATATGAGAAATATACGTTTTGGATGTTATCTAACTCACATTTGATGAAAAAGAAATCAGAATAGGTTTATGGATTAACCATTTTAGACCTACCCTATCCTCTCAAAAGTTTGGTAGGCAATTCAAAGATGAACTGTGCTAATGCATTGGGCTTTATTGGGCTATTCTAGAGCTGAGCTTTCAATCCGTCCCGCTCCTTTTGATCGGCATATTTTAATACAAAACACGGTCAAAAGATTTTTTTTGTTGGCTAAAACATTACGTGGAGATAGAAGAACCAAATTCCATAACTGAAGAAAGAAAAGATGTTTAAGCCTNCTTTTAAAAAAAAAAAAAAAAAAAAAAGATGAATGTTGGGATGTATTGGGCTTTATTTCCGAACTAGCTGAAGAATGAACCTATTAGTACCGTAACACTCACTTTAATCTTTTCTGAAATCTAATGTGTGAATTGGTGCAGGACTCTTCAAAGAAACAGAGAGAGCTTTCTGATTGGGAAGCACAACTTAGGAAGAGAGAAATGGTTAGTTATTGCTGATTTCGATCGCTTAACATTAGTTTGACTGAGTTTGGTGTTCATTCTGTTTCTTGCCCTTTTTGCTGGTTTGATTTTTTTTTTGTGTATGTAATTTTTTTATCTCTGATTCACCTAGGATATTAAACGAAGAGAAGAGCCTATACTATACTGGATTAAAGGCGGAGGTGAGCTTTTATACTATAAAAAATTGACCCTGTGAGAAGGGAACTATAGTATGAAGTTGTAATTGGAATGCTGGTTTTCAAATCCTAATGGCAAGTGTCAAAATCTTTTTTCTTTCCACGATCTATGCGTTGCTTGGATGTCCAGTTCTATATGCATTATGGTACAGGCCTCTCTACCGAGCAATGAGGTTTTGCCCTGTTTATCTGTCTATTCCCTAGACTGGATCATATTGGCACTGTGCCTATAACTGAATTGTTTTCTTATCGTCTTGCAGGACTGGCAGCGCTTTGAAGTTCTGTTGGCTTTTCTTCTTTTACCTGGTGAGTTTATTGATCATAGACACTGAATCTCCTTTATGATTAAAGCCACACTACGAAACATATGTACGAAAAGGTAGGACTAAAACGGAGATACAAGGAAACCACAAAAGCTAAAGCCTGAACCTAACTGACGAAGCGACTACTTGATAGTCACAAACTTATTAGTATTATGCCTGGCCGAATGGTTTTTGAGGTCAACCGGGCGAGTGAGGTCATTGTCTTCACCGGCAATTCTCATAAGGAGCTTGACATAAACACCATTGCGTATTTTCCTTCCAGCAAGATCTACGAGCTCCAGGTCATGTGGTTTGGCTAGATTCATTTCCGTCTTAACACCATTGCGTACACTGGAACCCAGTTTCTTCCAAAGGAAGTAACGGATGAAGAAGAAACCTTCGTCACCTCACATCTGCCGATTCCTCCTCCACTCCTCTGTTCCAATCGGCAAGTGAGAGCAAACCGGTGGAAGACGAACCGGAGAGATTCAGAGGAACTGAGGAAGACTTCTCCAACCCCTCTATCTAATCATAGTTTGACATATAGCACTTCAAAACGGTTTTTGTTTTGAAATTCAAACGTTTTTTTTTTTCTTATTAGCTGTTTTCATTTATTTTAATCCTTATTTAGACTAAGAATTGTGTTAAGAACCTACATTAATGATGATCTTGATAGATTAATACGGATAACTGTTAATTTTAATATATAGTTTTCCGAATGAAAATCTCGTTAATATTTAACAAAATTGTGTTATTTTATATATTTTCTAAATTAATAGACAGTTTTCAGAAATTATCACAATTTTAAGTAATTAAATTTCATGACTTTTGTCTTACAACGTTGTAAGCAAAGGCAACAATTAATCTTTTTTTTTTTTTTTTGTTCTGAGGCAACAATTAATCTAATTAATACAATTTGAGACAAGCGCCCCTAGGTTCTAGAACGCTTTTACATATGAATAATGAATGAATGAATAATGAATAATAATATAAAAAATGAGAACCAACGTACGACACGACGAGAGACCAAAAAGTAAAAATACATGTAGCTTACACAAAATACTCTTTATTGGAAGTTATGAGACAACATCACAAGTCGTCCATTGCATAATATTCTCCGGTCAAATTTTCAATCAAATCCCCGCGTAACGTGACAATTCCTTAATCTAAGTTGACCAACGCATAATTGAAAACATATATATAAAGAGGACTTGCATTAGCCGTATCCATTCATTCAAAACCTCCACAAACTTAAACATGGCTGAACAACCTCTCAACGGTGCCTTCTACGGTCCATCAGTCCCACCGCCGGCTCCCAAAGGCTACTTCCGCCGACCTGGGCACAGCCGCGGTTGTGGCTGCTGCCTCCTCAGCTTCTTTGTCAAAGTAATCATAGCCATTATTGTCATCCTCGGTATAGCCGCTCTTATCTTCTGGCTCATCGTCCGTCCTCGCTCTATCAAGTTTCACGTGACCGAAGCGTCCCTTACGCGCTTCGAACACACTTCCGCCGACAATATCTTAAGGTATAACCTGGCCCTCACAGTTCCTGTCCGCAACCCTAACAAGAGGATTGGAGTCTACTACGACAGGATCGACGCTCATGCCTACTACGATGGAAAGCGGTTTAGTACCACCACGTTAACTCCGTTCTATCAAGGACACAAGAACACCACCCTTCTCAGACCAATGTTCCAAGGGGAAAACATTGTTATCTTTAACGCCGGAGAGTCACGGACTTATAACGAGGAGAGGATCGCCGGAGTTTACAATATAGAGATCAAGTTTAGGCTTAGGGTTAGGTTTAAGCTTGGAGACTTGAAGTCTCGGAGGACTAAGCCTAAGGTTAATTGCGATGATCTAAGGCTTCCTCTAAGTACCTTCAACGGAACTACAACCTCCGCTACCGTTCTTCCTCTCAAGTGCGACTTCGATTTCTAAGTCTTTGCTTTCATCATGTTCCAATTCCATCATATATATTGGTTCGTTTTTTTAATTATTTTATTTATGCAACAGTACGACTTATCGTCTATAGAGCCTACTGTATACGTTTGTCCATCTTCCCTTGTTCATTGACTCATTGATATATATAAATAAAACATTTTTTTGTAGTTATAAATCTGTCCAAATATAGCGTCAGTTATTAATTACATTTATAACTGTAAGTGCGTATTTGTGGCTATATTTATGTTTGAGTGCATAATGAGTATGTACGAGTATAAAGCAAAAAACATAAAGAATTTTTGTATCGAATACATTCTCCGGATTTAGCCCAGAAACAAATATACTTCGGACCTAGTACATGAAACACTTCAGGCTTCTGATCATACATCCTCCAATATATTTGACTGCAGGTTTCTTGATCCTCACAACATATATATTCTGTTTTGTGCTGATCAATGTATCAGCACTTTCATAAAGCTTTCGCATCTATTTTACCAGCATCTGCATAACCTCAACATCTGTGTCAGTTCTATCTATTATATTTGTTTGAAATATCATACCATCTATGAGACATTTATAACGATTCCATCTCTCTATTTTTGTCTCATTTATCATAGCAGATGTATCACATCCTATTTCAGCAGCAATCTTATCATGGCATATTCTAACAGTTACTAAAACTCAGTTTGCACAGCATTTTTAGTTATTACCGCTTTGACGTTGGGTTAAGTGATATTTTTTTGCGTTATAAGAATCTCCAGATTTCAAATTTAAGATTAGGTGACATTTTTGTACTTAAAATGAAAAAGGTATAATATATATGTAATCAGTATATGGGCCTTTTGAAAAAATATTACACAAGTTTTGTTTTCTTTTAAAAAAATGATTTCCACAATGGGCCATTTTGTTTAACCAATGGCCGAAAGAACTTACAAAAATGGGTTTGGAAAAATTAACAATCAAAACATAAATAAAAAATGTTTGTGGAACTCTTAAACAGTTAAACACCAATCAAGCTGTCTAGGCTTCCAGAGGAAACTAATGAACCTGCCACTACATGTTTGCAAATTGAATGCTTTTACGTTTATATAAACTTGGTTTCACTGTTCATAAATATTTGAATATCACATCATACACATTTTTTCGATATTATCACGACGGCCTCAGTTTATGTTACAAGATTATTCCATATACGACAAAGCCCCTTTGTTGGCCATAATACTTTAGTACACTTAATTTATGTTTTAGATTATCCTAAAGCATAAGATGCCTCTTGTTTCCTACTAAACCATTCTTTTCATGGGCTGACCTTTAGCTTTTAATTATTTTTCTTAAAAGAATGTATCTTACTCAGACTAATCCCATACCTTTCTGAAATGAGGAACCAAAGGAAGTAAACAATTTCTCTTTTGCTTTGCCTATTTGTTTAGGCAACTCGAATATTATTCGAAAAATGAGAAAAAGTAGGGATCCTTTGAATTTCTCGGTCTGATCTACTTTAGTTTTATTTGTTCCTTCAAATAAAGTGACTTTCCCTTTGTGCAGCTCTTACGTCATGGATCATTTTTATACCATACGTTGATCAGGTATAAAAGCTAATGCTATAGATATTGAATATATATATACTTTCATATATATATCTACCTTTTTTTTCCGGCGTTGGCAGTATAAAGTCGATTCAATCGATGATTTTACTATATTCTGTATATACAGTCGGATAATATATGAATTAAATTCAATTCATGGGAGTGGATAGATAAGCCTAAAGAAGAATTATTTGCCATGTCAAATATATATTTTAATATTTTCTATTTATCTTTGACGCTTTCTTTTGTTTTATTTTCTTTATTGATAAAACTAGAATACAGCGGAAAAAGCTTGATTTACAAGATACTCCATAACTCGAACCAGAAGAGTGGTATATGTGAGTTACAATCGAATGTTCAGTCATCAGTGCGTAGTTTACTAATTTGAGTGTTCATTACCATCAATGTAAAGGTTCAGACTAAACAGTTGGATATATATAAAGAGATTTTAACTCATGGTTTGGATAATTTTGTTACATACCCCTCTACAAAGTTTCTAAGCCTCCTAACTACACGATTGATCCCGAAAATTTTCCCAAGAAGAAGTAAGACATGATCCTGACGATGTGTTACAAGATCATGACTATGGTGATCATGTTGCTGACTTGCTGAAAAGAATGTCTGCATCGACAGCGTCACGTAATCCAATATGATCACTGCAATGTCCATCATCACCATAATGATGAAGAGAGAGGTTTAGGTCGAGAGATATACAAGGGATCGTCATCTTTCTCTCGTCATCTGGAGGTGAACAATTTCTGGATCTCGAGATAAATCTTTCACAGCACAAGATCACGATAGCGTCTCTAAGCAAAGCTTCTTCACCACTTCCACTTTGGACTCTTCCTCTCTCAATGGCTTTCTTGAAACCCATCTGACACAGATAGTCAGCTTCCTCTATATCTTCCACGAAGAACACTCTGTGTGGATCACAAGACACCGCTTCGAACAACCTCTGAGTGTAGCTCCAGCTATCTTCATCTCTCCTCCTTTTCTTGTTTCTAAGATCTTCCATGGAAGAGGAAGAGTAGTCACTCAAGTTAAGTGAAACAAAACTGTTCTGCGACCCAAACACAAGCTCTGCCAACTCTCTACCTATCGTCTCTTTGGCCTCAACATCCACACCTTGGAAAAGTAACCAAGTTTCTTCTTTCCGGTTCCCGTTGCTGAGCTTCCTGGGTGTTGATCCCGATCTGCATTTCAAGATTGCTTCTGCGATCTCAGGGATTACATCCTGCTGTCTTGGCGCCTTGCTTATCAGGGCATCACATAGAGATCCTAGGTTCTCAGAACTTATCTCCTTAAACCTGGAGACATATTCCACGTCTATTGCATCATTAGAAGAGACCGCAGGGTTCAGCAAGAGCGTTGTTGTGAGATCCTTGTCATGTTCGGGAACAAACAGTCTTAATTTGGGTTCTGTAGGAGCATAAGTATTGGAAGAAGAGGAAGAAGGAGAAAGAGAAGAAAGCTCGAGGGTTTTGTCAGATGGTCTTTTGAGGATTGAGTTATCTGAATCCTGCCAAAACCCAAAACGATACTATATCTTAGGACACAATAAAAATACGAATAATTAATGAGAATAACGAGATATTATAACTCACAGTGTCCTTATGTTGATTCTCCTTCTTGTATAGCTGAAGCCAAGCTGGAAGAGCGGTAATGACATCTCTGCTTCTCATACCCTCTGCTTTCTTCATCTTTGAGCACTCTATGATGGTCTCATTTTCTATCTCACTATTTGAACTAAAATACAGTGGTTGAGAAATTGAATTAGATCTCACACAGTGTGTATCCGTACGAGTTTCACGACCAAACCTTAGTAGTTTGACAAGAAGAGACGACGTTACCTTAAGTTCATCCTCCTCTTAACCACTAGACTTTCTACAACGTTGATGACATCCTCGTTCCTGACAGCCGCAGTTAGCAACTTTCTTGCTTTTGGTTTATTGGAGGAAATCATCAAAGACACAGCGTGCTCCACCTTGCTCCTCACTTGAGGACTTGAGAAACCAGCCTCTCTCATCACTCTGCTCACGCCAGGATCATCAAGGATGGAAATTACGAGCTGCTCAGGCTCAATCTTAACGGCCAAGATTGGTTGTTGCTGGTTCTCGAGGGAACCACGCCGCAGGTAAGCCTGCGCACGTTTGAAAGCTGCAACCAGAGCGTTAGATATACAAGGGACCAACGTAGGACTCCCTGTGGAAGTTGGGAGGCGGTTGAGTGAGACGTTGAAACAGAGCTCGAGTGCTCTGCATTGAAGAGGATGAGTGTGAGATTGGAGGCAAGCTGTTCTGAATAAACCCGTGGAAGCAGAAAGCATGGTGCTAGCAACATGGAGAGGCGTGACCTGAGCATGCCCACGCCGTCTAGCCAAGGCCATGGCTTGTTTAACCATGTTTGCAGCCTCATGCGTGAGGGCTTGTTGGACACTGCAACCTCCACTCCTCATACTCAATATTATATATCAACAGGAGTCTTGTATTTTCTTTCTTTATTTGGATAACAACAACACCAATGGAAGTTACCAAAAAGATGTTTGTGTAAGTCTATGGGGAAGAATATGCAGAGAAGTGGGAGTTGGACTTATATGGGGAGGAGGATGAAGAATGTGTATGCTTTTCTTGTAGTAGAGGCAAGAATTTGAGGGTCCAAAGTGGATATTTTGTAGTGCAAAGTGGATTGCATGTGATGACAAATCAGTATCAAAAGCCAAAGGCAACTCAGCTTTTCCACCTAATAGTGTTTTTCTATCTCAAATTTCACATACACATTTAAAAGAATTGTTATATGTGTACTGCTTACTAAGTGGGTCTCTCTCTTTTATGCAAAGTGTATCGTTTGTTTTCTATATTTAAAAGACCTTATTAAAGATGCAAATCATTATTCATTTAAATATATATTCAAAAGATAACATCTCCAGTTATATAATCACTACTTTTTCCTTCCCTTAAACCAACTAATAGCCAAGTCCCAAACACTTTTTAGAGACAACAGTCACCTGGTCTATAGCCAATCAAGCAAAAACTAACCCCATATCTCAAGCATGTAAGCAACAAATATAGCGCAAGACAAAAAAACAACACAGAACATTGGCACACACAGTTTTCTAAAATAACATTAACTGGAACGACGTTCCAAAAAGATAATCAAGACTCATATAACTGATGATGATGTTTTTAACCATTCGGGCTCTGTAACCCAAAAGATTCTCTCAACTTTTATATCACTATTTTGGTCATAAAAAATGTATTAAATATTATTCTCTTTCCTTTTCATAACTTTCAGAAAAGTGTGTAGCTTCTTTACAATATCCTTTCATTAAAAAACGAGAGAAACGAAGAAGAAGAAGAAACGAAGGTGTTTTTAGAAAGGCCAAAGATGTATGCATCAACTAATATCCCACAAGGCAAGGATATACTAATCTTGACTTGATAATACATTATTTACATTTAAAGCTAGGTAGTGAACAGATGAATCTCAAATTTGGCAAAGGATACAAAATCCATTTGGTATTCAGTGATTTTGCATAAAATCCAAGAGGGATCTATGATATCATGTTACAGTAATTGGCATAAGGAGCTTATCCTATTACACTTCTACTTTGATGAATAGGTCTCTCTTTCTCTCATGAAGCATGCCACTGCCTAGAAAGAAGAGAAAAGAGAGCACCACCTAGGAATCTTCAACAAATTTTATACACTTGACAAGAGAATCATGTCTACATATATGTCCTAAAATGTTAATCAAATGTGTAATTATTAATTTCTGATGAATCAAACAAAGGAATGTACCAGAGATCTTCATCCGAAGTAGGCCACTCATCAATCAACAAAGTCTCTTACACTGGCTCCTATTACCAAACTAACGGGATCATTTTCTTAGACAAAAATAAGAAGAATAACAACAGAAGAAGAGAAAAATGATCCGACAATCATTATCGAAGATAAGCAAAGATGTGAAATCTATTCAAGTTATGCTTCCGCAGAAAGAAAACCATCAAATGAAACTGTTTAATTTGTATTTCCAGATTTCACAATGTTACTCCAACCTCACGAGAAATAATATTCATAAATAATACTTGGTAATTTACTCTTTAGTCTCTAAACTGTCCTCTTTGGTCCTACATGTCCTCCGTAACGAAGAGAGGCAAAAGATTTTTGAACAATAAAAGAAAAGGAATAGAGGTGGTTGCTTCGGGCACACCCAATCGCAAACCCTTTTCACTTTTAATCCATACCGATCAACTTTGTTTCCCTATCAAAAACATTCATCCTCTAACACAAAAGAAAGACCACTTGCATACACCAATCCTTTGAGGAAGAGGAAAGTTTATGACCAGGACAGTCAATACGGATGCTTTAAAAAGGACCAGATGGCAGATGATTCCAGATCATATTAGCAAGACAAAAATCATAAAATCGTCCCTTTTCTCCAACCAACTTGCTAAAGGTTTTGTTTACGTTTATGTTTTATTTTGAACAACAGAGTGTTATGCATCTAAATCGACACAATAAAATGGCAAAAAAACTAAAGATACTTGGTAATCTATACAACAACTTACAAGAGTACTGTCTGATTGTCTCAAGTTTAGCTGAAACTGGTTCCTTATATTCAGTGAGCTAGTTTCACGTTGAGTTGGTGTGTGTTTGTGCACGACATTTCCAAGTGGTCGCTTTCAAATCCAACTCCTTTTCAAGAAATTTCATGGTAACATAACAAAGTTGTGTGTTTTCAAAAAAAAAAAAGAAAAAAAACTTAACAAAGTTGTATTAAGAAAAGCCTCTAAGAGTTTCTTTTTGTCAAAGTAAAGCACATATATCACAAAAGTGAAACCACAGAGAGAACAAATAGAATAGTTTATGACACAATTTTCCATTGGACTGCCTAACTTTTTAAAAATAAATATATAAAAAGATTTAGAAAATAATTTGGAGAAAAGTTGTCCTAATTTTAACATGACAGGCTTTAATCTAAAAAGAGATTAAAGCAAAGCTAATAGAATCACGTACCAATATGCTTCTTAATTCTTATATTCACATAAGAAGATTTTTCTTCCTCACATAACAAATATACCTCACATTTTAATACTTCTTAATAGGTAAAGTATTACAACTGACAATTATTTCTTCGTGCCCCTATCGTATGTTTGGGTAACAAAAACACACCCATCAATAACACAATAGTCAGCTACTGCCACATAACCTATAAACGGGGTTGGAAATTATGCCTTAAAACAGTGGCATAACACTTTTTGACCCTCAAAATTTTGCCATTTGATCTGCACGCTTATTGTATTATCATCCATTTGAGCCATTTAAGCCTAGTGCTTAGCTCCGCATGCCTCCGAGATGCAGGCTGTTTGCTGATAAGTGTAACATTAATCGGATCCAGACAGAGTCGGTTCAAAGTCTAGAGCGGGATCCTACTTAACTTACAATAATCATGGGTTTTCTAATCTAAAAGCATCCATAATAGGTTTACTAATCTAAAAGTATCCATAGCCTTTAGGACCTTTACCCATTTAAAATAACAAATGGGGGCTTTTTACATTTATATTTGTGATGTAGCATTTTTCTTGTTCTATTGTTTACCTCAAACAAATGATTCAGAGATTGCTTGGTATCAAAGGTCTGCTATTTTATCTGAATAAATTGTCAAGAGCTCATAATAAACTACAGTTAAATCTGCCAGCTATATATGCATGTCTATTATATAGCTACTGAGATAGGCAGAATATCCAAAGTATGAGATCTGACCAAATCCTTTGATTATACTAATTTGAATATAAGAGTCTCCGAATCTCAATTGTAGATAGTATAAAACACTGATTTGTTAAAGCTGGGATCACGATCATAATATGTTGTTTTACTATTCGGATATCGAGATGATATGTCTATTGCATATAAAAGTAATCTATATCGAGATAATATGTCTAAATATTTATGGTCGGATACCAATTCAAAAGTCGGACCTTTAACTTTCTGGTTGTATAGAGATAGAGTTTTACGGATAGATGCGGTTGTCGTATGTGCCAATTATCCAAACATATAATATAGTTGTCGATTGGTATATGGAATTCCGAGTGTCGTCGAATTTTCCATAAACTTTGGTTTCTCTCGAACGTATCTTTTGTGCTATTCGCTTATTACATCTTTTATGTTAATAATTTATATATGTGGTTTTTGTTTTCAATTCTTCTTTCTGTAAACTCTGTAACTGTTAAATTCAAGAAAACCCTTTGACAAAAAAAAACATTTCGAGAAATTAAAGCCATTCAGGATCAACAGTTTTCATAGAAGTAAAAGAAAAAGAAACTTTAATTAGTAATTGAGACTTTAAGACTTTAGAATTGAGACGTACTTTCTTTTATTTTATTTTTTTGTCACGATTGTGAGTTAATTAGTAATTTAGTAGTGATTATTCCATTAAAAATTTACCTACAGGTAAGAAAGCAAAGAGGTGTGGTGGCTAATAAGAAGTACCATATCTGATACGCATTTTGTTAAAAAACAAACAAACATATTTGATACGCTGAGTGACCGATTCTTCAATCAAAGATATGGTTTAGTTATTCATTTATGATAAAAGTATCACAATTCACAAGAAGGAATTAACGGAATCGAATCCTGGATTCTTGTAAGGTGGACACTTGTCCGATTACCGTGTGAGTAGAGTCAAATTGCAATCTCTGCGTCACAATTTTATTAGTATAATTAGGTAATAACTTCCGCTATGCGCAAAGTGAAATATTTATTAATTATTTCATAATATTTAAATTAAAAACTATATCTTAAATCTGAAATTTTAATTTTTAATATTTAAAATTTTTGTAAAAAATATTAAAAACAGAATTATTTAGTATATTGTTCAATTTTATATTTGTGAATTAAAACATTTATAATATAATATAAAATATTTTAATCAAAAATAAATTTAAATATATATTTTGTATTATAAATTTTTGAATATGTGAATTTATCTAACTTGAGTATAATTTGAGTATAATTTAATGATGATTTATTTATATATAATATTACATCAAGTTTTTATATATGGTCTAAATTAAAATAAAATATACTATAAAAGTAATTAAATATTTTTTATCGATGAATAACATAAAATATTATTTACATAAAAATATATAAATAACTTAAATTTAATCATACATGTTTTATTTTATAATAAATCACAAAAAAATCATTTTAAACCCTAATAGATTCCTATAAAAGTTAATATA
>OVBI01001041.1:0-43877 GCA_900406495.1 Sisymbrium altissimum | reverse complement strand
AACACCACTTATACTGCGGTTAAAAACCATAAAAACCACAGTATATCAATTTGGTTTATTGCTCTGCAATCCACGCACATCCTCCATCTCCCATTCCTTCTTAGGCACTAAGAGTACATGCACAACACATTGACTCATACTCTCTCGGATATAGCCTTTATCCATGAGTTCTCCAATCTGCTTTTATAGTTTCTTGGTCTCCAAGGAATTTGTCCTATAAGCTGGGCGGTTTGGCAAAGTAGCTCCTGGGACAAAATCAATTTGGTGTTCAATGCCACGGATAGGAGGCAGTCCACTTGGGTTTTCTTCTGGAAATACATCATCAAAGTCCTGCAAAAACTGCTTAAGTTCACTTGGAAGATCCAGTGTTGTTCAGTTTGGACCATTAGTGTTTCTTTAAATAGAAGCAAAATCAAAACTGTTGAGAGTTTAGGCCTTTCTTTACCTGACTTACCTTAACAAAGAAATTGGATTTTTTAACCTAGGTTTCTGAAGGAGGCTTCTCTTGAACACGGCTCTTCTTAAGCTGAATTTAGTTTTGATGGACTTCAAGAAGTGTCAAAGGCGCTAAGGTGATCTTCTTGCCTCGGTGCTCAAAGGAGTGGCGGTTAGTAAAGCTATCATGCACGGCCTTCTTATCATACTGCCATGGTCGTCCGAGGAGGATGTGACTTGCATCCATGGGCAACACATCACAGAGTATGCTGTCCTCATTCCGCCCAATGGTCAGAGACACTTTCACCTAGTCCTTCACTTTCATCTCTCCATAATCATTTAGCCATTCCAGTATGTAAGGTCGTGGATGCTTCTTGGTTTCCAAGCCTAGTTTACTGACAAGAGACTCACTAGCAACATTAGTACAGCTCCCACCATCTATGATTAAACTGCATACATTATCTTGGACAAGGCAACGGGTGTGGAAGAGGTTTTCACGCTGAGCTCTCTTCAGCCTTAGCTTGTATGTTCAAGGCCTTTCTGGTGACTAGTAACCTTCCTTGGGCCGGTAGGTCTAAGTCCTCATCAGGCTCTTCATCAAAAATGGGACCGGTGTCCTCTGTTTCTGGTTCATACTCAATTTCTCCATTGTCTAGCAGGATCATCACACGGCTGTTTGGGCATTTGTTAGCATAATATCTTAGACCCTAGCACTTAAAACACTTAATGTCCCTAGTCCTGCTCGTGGTGTCCACGACTTTGGGTATTTTAAAACGAGAGGGTAAAGTGTTAGTCTTGAAATCAGAAGAAGTTTGGGTAATAGCCTTTCCTTTATCTTGGACAGACGGCTTGGAAGAGGGTGAGTAAGTAGTCAGGGAGAATCTGCTTCTTTTGGTCTGTTGCTCAATCAGAATAGCCGTGTGCAGCATCTCTTCAATGCTATCATACTCCTGGAGTTATATCCTGTCCTGGATGTCCCGGTTGAATCCACCAATGAACCGTGTCAAGGTTGCTTCCAAGGTCTCTTCTATGTCCGCCTTAATCATCAAGATTTCCATCTCCTGAAAGTATTCCTCTACACTCTTTGTGCCTTGGTTGAGTCGTCTGAGCTTTTGGTGCAGGTCACGGCTTTAGTGGGTTGGAATGAACCGTTTCCTCATCAGTCCTCTGAGTTCTTCCCAGTCCATGATGGGACCTCCACCTGTTCTCCTCCTGAGTGTCAACACTTGATCATACCAGTTAATAGCATAGCGACTAAACTCAGCTGCAGCTAACCTAACCTTTTTCAACTCAGAGAAGTTTTGACAATCAAAAATCAGTTCAATTTTCCTTTCCCATTCAAGATAAGCATCATGATCGTTTTTGCCATAGAAAGTTAGAATTTTTAACTTAAGACTACCTAGGCCATCATCAACTCGTTCAGCTCTCCTAACAAAAGGATTAACATTACCTGGTTCTCAGTGTCTATTACCTCTTTGGCCACGGGCAATGGATCGGATCTCATCTGAAAATTTATCTTCGATCTCCTCTTCCTCTAGGCGGGTGGCTCTCCTAGGTTGGGTCCTTCTAACTCGCGGATTGGTTTGATTAGGCTGAGTTGGTTGAGTTTGCAATGAAGCTTGAATTTCATCCAACCTAACATGAAGCTGTTCCAAACCTGCAGTCATCAGTGTTAGAATGTTCAGGCTGTTCTTCCTCATGATACTCCATGGTTCCTGAAATAACTTAACAAAAAAATTAAAAATAAACACTCACTCTCTTTGTGTTTACTTCTCACCCACTCTACTCACTGAATTTTAGGTGATCACTCAATGGTAATTCTCTCAAGGTTCCTTCTCAAAGATTCTAGACAAGCACTTAGTCAAATCCACTGGATCTAAACAAACTTCCCCCCAAAGAAAAGATAGAAAGAAAAGATAGATTTTTTTTTGGAATCCGCCTTAACCAATCTATCAGGCTGGATTTCTCCTCAGTCAGCAGGTTTTCTCTTCCACCACTTCACCAAGAATCAACAAGAAAAATAGATCAAACTTTTTTTTTTTTTTACTTTTCGATTTTTTTGTTTTTTTAATATATGAACAATAACATAAACTAAACTAGACGGTGAAATAGATAGATGGCCCGGATTCTAGATAGAAAGAAAAAAGATGTGTTTCAAAATTTTGTGAAAACTGAAAAGAAAAAGAAATCGATTTGAAAGAAATACCCTTTCAAGTGTGCTCTGATACCACTTTGATATAAACTCCCAAGGAAAAAAACTTGAATTAATGGTGTTGAGGTTGGGATATGAATCGATCTGATGGAGATCAAGCCGGAACTGAGATGGATCAAGGTGGATCGTCAGAAGCGATGGAAAGCTTATGATATTTCACACCTTTTCCAGCCTTGGATATGAGGCACCAAGCCACTAACAAGGGATGGCTGTTTGGATATGAGTCACCAGACAACACAATGCTGACGAAGAACAAAAGAGAGAAAATTCTCAAGAGAAAAGTTTTGAACTTAGTTGAAAAAATGATAAAATAGTACTTAGGTTTTTACAAGAAAACAACTTATATTGTTTAGCAAAACAAGGGAATTATTCTCCATGTCAAGGGAGCTGAAAAGTCAAATAAAATAAAAATGACATAAGCCAAAAATGGACCGTTGGTAAGTTCGATTTTGCCCGGTAAAATATCAAACGGTCGCGCGAAGAACACTGTACGTCCCGGACGCGTGAGTGTTGGCTCGAGACAAGTTGGAAAAGTCAGCAAAATCATGATCCAAATGTAGCAGGATATTATGCTGAAGTGTTTTTCCCCGTGATCTGGTCATTGGCGCTGTCAATAAGTCAAAATCATCGTGCCCGGGAAAGTTAGACTGTCCGGCACGATGCAGAACACGAGTGTCCCGTCCATTGTCATTTCCAACTCGAGTCATGGGTAAATCTATCTCGAAACAAAGCATCAGAGACGCCACTTGAATGGTAAGTAACTCGGGATCAGTCGGCAAAGTGATCGTTAGGTCGGCCGTTCTGAAATCCTTCATCCTCGGGTTGTATCGGGTCATGAGCGCGATCAGTACGATCATCGGTACGATCGGTACGAGCGCGCATGGGATCATCTCTGCCATCTCCAAATCGGGTCCGAGACATGGGTGTTCTGTCTCGAGAAATCGACTCTCCTGGTGCCTTTGCTCGGTGAAACTGGCCTCCAATCTCAAATGGCTCGGACGGTTCTCCCTCCATGGATTCGAGCTCCACACGTGCATCATAAGCTCTGGTTCCAGCTCTGGTCTTTGCATCCATAATTGTATCAGGCACCTAGGGAGACGCTGATTAGGCTGAGCCGATCGGCTTGTCATCGAGAAAAGGACATAGGGTTCTAGAAATTACGACATTTATCAGTTTAACAGAAAATAAATACAAAACTGGTTTTGCTATACCTTTTTCATAAAATTATCGATAAAAATAATAAATTTAAACTATTTTTCCGAATACTATTATTTTGCTGAAAATATCTAGATAATGAAACTTTTATTGATACAAAATATTTTTGCCATTAAATTTTAAAAAGTGGGTTTTTACCTCAACAGTAATCTCCTATTTTTCTTCAAAGTTAAAAGCAAATTTACAATTAGAATTCACTATCATTATAGAACGATAAGAGTTCTAACACTTACTTCCCAATCTTTCATTCCATTCTCAATATTAACTGAGAATGAAGAATTTAGCAATTGTGATGCCGTTTGATTAGCAAAGACTTTTGATCTTTTTCTTGAACTCATTTTTCTTTCTATATTTCTTGTTCACTTCATTTGTGACCATATTCCCAATATAGTATTGTACTTGGCTTGAATTCTCCTAATGGCTTTGAAAGGGGAGGGCCATGGTGACTGATTTTCTGCAAAAAGTTATGAACTAATGAGGTACGTTTTTTTTTATGAAGGGTTATATATATAGTATTAAATGGACAGAGGAGAAGTTCGATTTTGAAGTGATAAAAAATATATCTTGATTTTGATTTGTTAAGAAAGAATTATAGATTTGTTAGGATTGTTGTTCCTAAACTCTGTAATATTAATATTGTTTGATAGACTCAAAAAAAAATTAAATAATATTGAAATCTGAATCTGAATGTCTCTAGTCAAATAATAAAATACTAAAAAAAAAACTCAAATAAAAGCTGAATATCTCCGGTTAAACTTGTTGAAATCAAGTAATCAAAAGTTTGTTAGCTATAATAATATTAATATTTTGTAAGTATTTTTCTAAAATAACTTGATTTCAGCTAACAAACTTTTTGACAGTTAAATATGTTATTTGTTAAGTATTCGGAGGAGATTAAAAGATAAACTGATTACAAAAATAATGTTTGATTGATTTAAAAAACAATGTTTGATGTAAAGCTTAAATCTTTAATGGAATCTTTCATTAGCTCTCACTACTGTTCGATAACGTTTACAACATTATAACATAAAAGAATAAGTACATGATACATAATGACTTAACCAGTTCAGGTCCTAGACACGATCGCTATATCTAGCTGATACATAGGCTTTGATTGATCTTTTGGTTTTAAGGATTTTAAGTTTTATAAAATTATGACAGTTAAAATTTTACAAACAATATGTGTTTTATATTTTAGACAACTTAAAAAATTTTGCACAAAAAAACAACTTATTTTTTTAAAAATAAAAAATTTCAAAGCCATTTAAAAAAGAGTTTTTCAAACTATATTAGTCAGTACTTCTGATACTCCATCTAATTTTAGTACTCTTGGAGGATTCCATAAATTCAAAGATATATTTGTAAAGGTATATTTGTAAAGGTAATGGAATGAGAAACTTTTGTTTTGAGTATAAAATTAAAGAGTCTTTTAGATTTTGATTGACAGGACTGCTGCAACTATATAGAGTAATGGAATAATAAATATTCAATTCAAATCTAACTTTAACTGATTTAAACATTACAAAATTTATTTTGGTTATCTTCAACTTTTGAATTCATACAATATGTCCCTTTGTGTTTATAATATAGTATGAATGGGATACATAATTCAAAAAAACCAAAAAAATAAAGAGAAGAAAAAATCAAGAGTAAAGAAAATAAATAAACCTTATATGTTTTCCCCATTTGGCTCTTTGACTCTCTTCTCAAGAAGAACATTAAAGTCTCGACTCTCAACTCTTGGCTGCACAAAAACAGAACCAAGATCACATGTATTTCAATCTGTTAATTCAATCAAGATCACATGTAATTTAATCAAGATCACATCTTTTTCTTAACTTATTTCTTCAGACTTTAATTAACAACCATAAAATCTCTACAACCAAAATGTAAGCCTACAATTTAAAGTAATAATCCTAACCAATCAGGAACAAAATCAGAAATCTATTAATAAAATGTAAACCTACAACTTAAATTTTATGAATAGATTTCTGACTATTTATCGTATAAAGACATAATATTTAACATCAAAAGTTAGAAAAAATCTAAAATGATATAAGTGATATCGACCATTTTACTCATTCACAATTAATATTTTTTTTTATTTGGTTTATAACTAAATTATACATATACATATATATATTTCAGTTTCAAAAAAATAGCATCCATTTAAAATTGACAGTATAATGATTTGGTTATTCATCCATCTAAAAAATAACAGAACCATTACACTGAAAATATAAACCGAACTGTTCAGTTCATAAACAAACCCTATTTGTATATTGTGGTTTCTAAAACATAGCATAATGTGGTATTACCAAAACCAAACCATATTCTCTATTAGGGTTGGGTAAAAATATCCGAATCCGAAAATCCGAACCGAATCCGATCCGAAAAAAGTAGAACCGAACCGAACCCGAAACTGACAAAATACCCGAATGGATCTAGAATTTTAGTATTTCAAAACCCGAACTCGAACCCGAACCGAACTGAGAACCGAACAAGTACCCGAAATATCCGCAATTTAAAGATATTTCTAAAATTATCAATTATATATATGCTTAAAATAATTTAAAAATACTAAAATATATAATTATAAACTGAAGTTATCAGATATTTCAAGACAAAATAATTTAAATACCCAAGAAACATAAATATTTACGAATGATTTGATTTTAAATTTCATTTTAATCTTTTTTAAAAAAAATATTATTCATGATTTTAGCCGTATAAATTTGATAAAACAAGTACTTTTTACTATAAAATAAGTTTTTTGGAACCTAAAATCCGAATAAGTACCGGAACCGAAAATAATTTGGATGTATTTGGGTTTTTAATTTTTTACTAAACCCGAACCGAACCCGATTACATCCAATCCAAACCCGAACCAAAAAATTTAAAATATCCGAATAGGGTCATATTTTTGGTATTTTAAAATCCGAATCCGAACCCGAATTGACCCCGAACCTCACCCGAATAGATACCCAAATGCCCAGCCCTATTCTCTATTTTATTTCGTATGAATTAGTTTAGTTGGTTTTACTGGATTGAACAACCTTAAGATACATATTTAATAACAGTATTATTTGAAAACATGTTTAATAGAGATAATGTTATATTTTTTTTTTCAAACTTATCAAAGAAATTATATTTTTAAAAAATAAAAATTATATTATCTATTTTCTTACAAGATTAAATTACAGGAGTGTACTATATCATTAATCTTTTGAATAAGGTATAAAATTAAAACAAAATACTTTATATACCTTCTATTTTTATAAAAACAAATTGTCAAAAATACAAAAAATTTGCAACAAAAAATAATAATTCAATTTATAAACTCCACAGTACACTGTTAATCTAATATAAAATTTTAATCTAATACAAAATTTTGTCTAATTCTATTTCATAGGTATATTAAATAAACTATTGAACTAAAAAAACATACAATCAACAAAAACAAAAATGTTTCTAACTCTAAGATCATAATAAACAAACACAAACTATAATTTTTCCAACTCGAACAAAAAATGAATATATACAACAAACAACTTCAGCTAATATATTAATCATTTATATATTATTATCATTTTTGTGATTCTTGAATATTCAAAAAATTTAATTTCGCGCGTAAAGCAGAAAAAAATCTTAATTTATAAATAAAACTCTTGTTTTAATATAATAGATATAATCAAGATGACAAAAAAAAAATCATTAAATGCTAGATTGATTCCTCTGTTTTAAAACAATTGTATGGCCATAATATCAAACTATTTCACATGACAAAATTAAATCCATATTTATAGATTAATTTTAGTTGTCACCTTGGGCTATGAACACGCTTTCCACTATTGAACGTTCTTCCATAACGAAACATTATATTTAGGTAATAAACTAAGCAGGATCATATATTATATTTATAGATTCTGAATAAACGAATACTCCTGGTTCATCTGCTTCTTCACTCTCTGAGCAACAATGAACGTTGACTTTCAAAGCTGCTTTATCTTTATCCCAGTGTGCCTCTTCTCAATCCTCCTCTTTTACTCTTTCTTCTTCAGGAAACCAAAGGTTTGCTGTGATCTGCCTCCAAGTCCTCCGTCTCTACCCATCATTGGCCACCTTCACCTTCTGCTCTCTTTCAAGTATGGACCTCGTCTTTATCTCCGCATCTTCAATTTTCCCATTGTCATTGTTTCCTCAGCCTCAATGGCCTACGAGATCCACAGGATCGTCTCGTCTCGTGGCCTCCCTCAGATTGATGAGTGTCTTATCTTTGGATCTTCCAGCTTCATCAACGCCCCTTATGGAGATTACTGGAAATTCATGAAGAGACTCATTTTCACAAACCTGCTCGGACCACAGGCACTAGAGAGGTCACGGGGTGTTCGTATAAACGAGCTGGAGCAGTTTTACACAAACCTGTTCCATAAGGCGATGAAAAACGAAAGTGTTGAGATCGTTGTTGAAGCAATGAAGCTCAGTAATGACAGCATTTATAGGATGGTCGTGGGGAAAAGTTGTTCAGAGAAAAATGGTGAGATGGAGAGAGTTAGGGGGATGGTAACAGAGTTTGTTTCCTTGACGAAGAAGTTTTTTCTGGCAAACATGTTGCTAAAGCTGCTCAAGAAGCTTGGGGTTTCTCTGTTTAAGAAGGATATAATGTGTGCTTCTCACGGTTTTGATGAGCTGCTAGATAGGATTCTTCAGGAACATGAAGATAATCCGGATGAGCATAATAGTACAGAGATCGTGAGCATGTGTATGAAGGCTTATCGAGAGGCTAATGCTGAGTATAAGATTAATAGGAGTCATATAAAGTCTCTTTTTGTGGTAACTTTTCTTCTCGTTTGAATATATATAAAATCAAAATTGCAATGGCTGTTTAAAAAATCTTAGTAAAATGCAGGAGCTTTTCCTTGCAGGTACAGAAACCTCGGCACAAACAATACAATGGACAATGGCAGAGATCATTAAGAATCCTAACGTTCTTGAGAGATTGAGAGAAGAAATTGATATGGTAGTTGGGTTAACAAGGTTGATTCAAGAAACTGATTTACCAAACATTCCTTATTTGCAAGCTGTGGTAAAGGAAGGATTAAGATTGCACCCACCATCACCTCTCTCGGTAAGGACGTTCCAAGAAAGATGTGAGATCAAAGGGTTCTACATACCAGAGAAGACAACACTTGTTATTAATCCTTACACTGTGATGAGAGATCCTGATTCATGGGAAGATCCTGAGGAATTTAAGCCGGAGAGGTTTCTAGCTTCTTCAAGATTAGGGAAAGAAGAAGAGATAAGGGAGCAATTACTTAAGTAAATTCCTTTCGGGAGTGGAAGGAGAGGCTGTCCTGGAGCAAATCTAGCTTCTATCTTGGTAGGAACTGCTATTGGAACGATGGTGCAGGGTTTTGACTGGGGAATCAAAGGACAGGAAGTCAACATGGATGAGACTATCGGAGGAATGAACCGAACCATGGCTCATCCCCTTCACTGTACTCCGGTTGCTCGTACTCTAAGCTCTTTAGCTTCAAATCTGCAGGATCCTAGTTTCAGATGAGCTACTTAGTTATGAGTTTTGTGGCATTTTTTTTTTTTTTTTATAAGATTTGCTTATCAAGTTCTTCATATACATATATAGTGAGTAGCATTAACATATTGCTAATACTTGTTTTGTAATCCAAATCTAACACATAAAGGAACCACTCGGACATATTAACAAAAGCATTAGGCCATTTTTATGGGCAAGATATAGATACTCTTTAGGATGTCAACAGCAAGTTGGATAACTTTGGGTTTAAGTGAATTGCACAACAGGAAATAGTTGAATAATAATATAGCATAACTAAGAAGACAATAAAACTCTAGATTGAATAAATTCAAAATGCCTAAAAATACTATTTATCAGATAAACCTTAGGATGTTTTATCTAAACAAGTTACTATATTAAAACATATGAAAGAAATTAAAAGTTTTAAATTAATTTATACTCTTTATTATGATTCTGTATTTCTTATTTTTATTCAGCAGAATCACATTTTTATAATCTAAAAACTTGAAAAAAGCATTCTATTTTTATCGATGGTTTATATTCATCTTGGGCATAAAATCCAGAATCGAATATCCGAACTGGAATCAACCCGAAATATCTGGTTCGGTTGGTTCCAAATCCTCTCAAAATTATCTGCTAGATTTTAAAATTTGGAATCTATGGAAATCGGTTCTATTTTCAGTTTCTATCCGGATCCGAAATGAGGAACCAAATACCCGCAAATATATATATATATATATATATCCGTTAACGGTTTATGATTTGGGTATAGTTAATGTTATTTTAGATATAAATATCCGGAACCGAAATGAAGAACCGAAATTTTTCGAATATTTTATTTGTTATTGTAAATTTATATCCGAAATGTTAAATAATATCTGAAAATATTTGAGTTTTTAATTTTTTTAAAGATAAATATACCTGAAATAGTAATATTTTATCCGAATTTTTCAAAAATATCCGGAACTATTTTTTGTTTTTTTAATACTAATTTATTATTCTATTGTAAATTATAAGATAATACATTGATAAATCTTACATTTAACAATTATACTAATACTCGGAACTATTTAAGAACTGAAAATTTTTAAGTATTTTATGGTTCTTCATAGTTTGTATCCGAACCGATCCGGAATCGATAAGAATCGAACCAAAACCGAACAGAAAAAATTGAAATACCCATTAAATCTTAATTTTTTAGAACCAAAATACGTGGAACCAATCAGTTTATATCCAAAACCGAATACCCGAATTCCTAGAGGTAGTTTATATCAAATATATGAATGGCAAGTTAACCAGTATCATTTCGATTTCAAAACTCTTACAACTTTGCAAATTTTCATTTACATAAATAAACTATTCTTAATTTCTTTTGTTTTTTTATGTCAACAATGATTCTGAATTTCTCTCCATTAGAAAAAATTAATTCTTTTCGATTTAATGAACTTACAAATTGAATTNTTAAAAAAAAAAAAAAAAAAAAAAAAAATTCACACAACAACAGCGAACTTTTTCATTTCCTCTCTTTGACTTTTTTTGGTTTAAGTGTTTAACCGGTTTAATCTTTATTCTTAAGAGTGTAGTGTCGATTTTGAATTGATGCACAAACGAGATCTGACTTAACTCCATCGATCCTCTCACGAAACACAATCAATCGGAGAGAAAAGTATGAAGATGCAGCGTGAGTTAACAACAACGCTCTTACTCTCGACTCTAGTTATCTTTCTTGTACCGGAGCTAATCCCGGTTAGTGAGGCCGTGTGGCTCAGTTTACCACGAACCGGAACGAAATGCGTCTCGGAGGAAATCCAAAGCAAGGTCGTCGTTTTGGCTGATTACCTCGTTATCTCCGATGAACATTCCATCTTCCCTACTGTCTCTGTTAAGGTAAGATTCGAATAATTTGTCTCTGTTTGAAAATCTGGACTCGATCTGTTATTTTTATTTTATTAATTTGTTTCTATTTTTGTAGGTAAGGAATTAATTTGAATTAATCTGGACTCTGTGCAATTAATTTGTTAGGGTAGTGAAAGTAGACCATTGTCAAGTAGATGCTGGATTCATGGAAGAAAGAGAGTCTTGAATGTGTGATGATTTAATTATTAGAGATCTTTATGTGAAATTAAGAGTAACGTATTGACACAAGGGTTGTTGAAAAGAGGTCGTTTTTTTTTTAGTATTGTAAGAGAAATGTTTTGACACAAGACTTGTTGAAAAGAGAGCGTTTTTTGAGTATTGTAGGAGAAAGATATTGATACAAGGGTTGTTGAAAAGAGAGCGTTTTGTGAATATTGTAAGAGAAAGATATTGATACAAGGGTTGGTGAAAAGGGAGCGTTTTGTGAATACTGTAGGAGAAAGATATTGACACAAGGGTTGGTGAAAAGGGAGCGTTTTTTGAGTATTGTAAGAGAAACATGTTGGCACAAGTGTTGTGAAAAGAGCTTGTTTTGTGAATATTGTACGAGAATCATATTGGCACAAGGGTTGTTGAAAGGAGATTGTTTTGTGAATATGATGTAGTCAGTTCTGGATCTTATGCATTTAGATATGATTGAATGGGAGTATAGGACGAGCTTTTCTAGTTCTGTTTGTTTGTGAGCATTTATACGTAAACGTATTTCTCAATTTTTGACATGGTCGATAGTTTGGTCTGTTAACAAAGTGTGTGATCAAAGAGTGAATATGTTTGGAACTGATGATCAGTTACGACTTCGAGCTAGTTCTCCATTTGATTGCAAAGATGAATGATATGATATTGTATCTTGTTGAATTTCCTATTATAATGGTTACGTCTCATCAAAATCTCGCTCTGCAATGCTTTATTAGTTAGATAATAGTAACTGACTCTCCTTGCTACCACATATCATGATGGATTATCGTAGAAAGTTTGGTCTGACATGGTCAATAGTTTGGTCTGTTAATGAAGTGTGTGATCAAAGAGTGAATATGTTTGAAACTGATGATTAGTTACGACCTTGAGTTATCTAGTTGCTTGCAAAGATGAATGATGTCATTATGTATCTTGTTGAATTTCCCCTTCAAATGGTTATAATATCTCATCAAATCATCACTCTGCTATGCTTATTAGTTAGTTAGTAGCAATTTACTCTCCTCGCAATCACATAGCTTGATGGAGTATCGTAGAAAGTTTAATCACATGTGTTTTAGAAACATGCACAAAGTAGATGCATACATGTTTTATATGAATACAAGTTTTTACGAGGTATCTCAACTCTTTGAAGAGAAAAGTGACAAGAGATTCTATCTTGTATTTGTAGGTTACATCACCATATGGAAACGTTTTGCACCAAAGCGAAAACACAACGCATGGGCAGTTTGCGTTTACCGCCCAAGAATCAGGAACCTATTTGGCGTGCTTTGAGGCTTTAGGAACTAGTCATAGTAGCAAGGAAATTAGCATCAACCTTGATTGGAAAACTGGAATCGCAGCCAAGGATTGGGACTCCATTGCTAGAAAAGAGAAGATCGAGGTCAGCTCTCCATTCTCCAATCCTATTTAGTAATTTGCACACAAAAATTACTTCAAAATCTTCAACACACAAAGTTAGTCTCTATATGAAGCGCGATTATACCTTAAATCTTAGGGTGTGGAGCTGGAGCTTAGGAAACTCGAAGGAGCAGTTGAAGCCATACATGAGAATCTACTTTACCTCAGAAACAGGTAAAGTTAATTAACTGCTACATTCTTTGAAAACCTTTCAAAAGGAATCAGAACAAACTTTTTCCCTCTCTCGTTTCACACATTGCAGAGAAGCAGATATGAGGATTGTGAGTGAAAAAACAAACTCGCGTGTCGCATGGTACAGTATCATGTCGTTAGGCATCTGCATTGTGGTCTCTGGTTTGCAGATTTTGTACTTGAAGCAATACTTTGAAAGGAAGAAGCTTATTTAGATCAGAGTGATGATGATCACATGGATACTAGAAACCAACACATTACTTTCTTTCTTTCAGCAACATTCTGTTTTGAACTTGTTTGTTACTGTAAAATTTTGTTTACTCATTTAACTTGTAGTTTGTCTCCGATTAGATTATATTCTATTACTAGACTCTAATAATCAGTATAAGAACTACATTTTACTTGGAGAAATTCAAATGTTTTGCTTTGGAAAAACTTTCTGTCTTCTATAGGGTAGGAAATATATAGAGATTTTGGGGTTTATTTTGAACTCTATAGTAAGTTCGGGTCCAAATCTCATAATTTATAAGAATGTAAGGGTTTTCTGTAATTAATTTCGTTTTTTAGCTACTTTTGCAGTTTATATCTGTTCTATTCCCTCTTCTCCACGCCTAAAGACGACCGACTCTTATATTTAAACGACCGACTCTGGCGCTATATTTAACCCTAAGTAGAATTCGCTGTTCTTGATAAAAAGCTTCTGAAAAATTAAGAGAAGTCGAAGAAACCCTAAGAGAGGAAAGTAGCTAGCGGGGAAGAAGGGACGACGAATCTGGAGGAATCAAAGCCCTAACTTGTTTTCTTGCCGGAGAAGAAAGAAGGTACGACAAAGCTCTCTGTGTGGTTAATTTTTTAGGACAGAAACATTAGGTTTCGTGTTGTAGTTTTTGACTCTTAAATCGATCAATACATCTACTGAGTAATGGGAATCGATCCATTCAGAAGCGATGGTGATGTCTCGGATAAACTGACTTTTAAAGCTCCAGAGAGAAAGCCTCGTCTAGGTTTAGATGCAAGAACAATCAAGAAAAGGCCAACAGTATCTGTCACAGCAACTTCTAATGAAGAGAATGAATCTGATGTATCAGAGAAGAACACTCTACATGACAATTCCGAGAGAAGATATAGAGAGAAATCTTCAAGATCAAGATCTGAAACTTTAGTAGAAGAAGAAGGAGTCTCTAGTTACAGCAAACGACGTAAGCCTTCACTAGATGCTCCTTCAACATCAACAATGTCTTGTCCTTCTCCATGGGATATTATTGCACCTTCTCCTGTTCCAATCCGAGCTTCTGGTTCCTCTATGTGTGGTGGAAGAACCAATCAAGTTGGGGAAGGAGCTGATGAAGAATATAACAATGAGGAGGAGTTTACAGAAACAATGCGTTTGGAGATGGAATATCACTCTGATCGTGCATGGTATGATGATGATATGGATGAAAGGAACTCCCTTTTTGATGCAGATTGTGCATCTTTTGATGCAAAGGAAGTTGAGATAGCGAAAAGAGACGGTAACAAAACGTCACTTGCTCAGAGTAAGAAACAATCTCGGCGTAACGAAGATGTTTCTCAGTGGGAAGACCGTCAGCTTCTTAGGTCTGGAGCTGTTAGAGGCACACAAGTGCAGGGTGAGTTTGATACCGACGAGGAAGAAAGGAAAGTGATTCTTCTTGTACATGATGCGAAGCTTCCTCCTTTTCTTGATAATGGAAAAGCCGTTTTCACAAAGCAAGCTGAGCCAGTAATGCCTCTGAAGGATCCTACATCAGACATGGCTATTGTTTCAAGAAAGGGATCTGGTCTTGTCAGAGAAATTCGAGAGAAACAGAACAGGGATAAATCACGACAACGGTTTTGGGAGCTTGCAGGTTCTAACCTTGGTGATATTCTTGGTGTTGAACAACCAGCTGAGCAGATTGATGCTGATAATGCTGTAGTTGGTGAAGAAGGTGAAGTAGACTTTAGAGGCGATGGTCAATTCGCAGAGCATATGATGAACAGTGAATCTGTGAGTGAGTTTGCGAAGTCAAAGACCATAGCAGAGCAAAGACAGTATCTTCCGATATTTTCTGTTAGAGATGAGTTATTACAGGTGATAAGAGAGAACCAGGTGATAGTTGTGGTTCGTGAGACTGGTTCGGGAAAGACAACTCAGCTTACACAGTATCTTCACGAGGATGGTTACACTACAAACGGTATAGTAGGTTGCACACAACCAAGGCGTGTAGCAGCAATGAGTGTTGCAAAGAGAGTTAGTGAAGAGATGGGAACAGAGCTTGGGGAGAAAGTTGGGTATGCGATTCGTTTCGAAGATGTAACTGGTCCAAACACTGTTATCAAGTACATGACCGATGGTGTGTTACTTAGAGAGACACTTAAAGATTCAGAACTTGATAAGTATCGTGTGGTGGTGATGGATGAAGCGCATGAAAGGTCACTCAACACAGACGTACTCTTTGGGATACTGAGAAAAGTTGTGGCTCAGCGTCGTGATTTCAAACTGATTGTCACGTCTGCAACACTTAATGCTCAAAAGTTTTCTGATTTCTTTGGTGGTGTTCCTATATTCAACATTCCTGGAAGGACTTTCCCTGTAAATATCCACTACTCTAAAAGTCCTTGTGAAGACTATGTTGAAGCTGCTGTTAAACAGGCAATGAAGATTCACGTAGCGAGCCCACCTGGAGACATTCTTATATTTATGACCGGGCAAGATGAGATCGAAGCAGCTTGCTTTACACTTCAAGAGAGAATGGAACAGCTCATTGCATCCTCCAGTAAGGAAGTCACAAAGCTACTTATTCTCCCAATATACTCTCAGTTACCAGCTGACTTGCAAGCAAAAATCTTCCAGAAAGCAGAAGATGGAGCACGTAAATGCATTGTTGCCACCAATATTGCTGAAACATCGTTGACAGTCGATGGGATATATTATGTGATTGACACAGGGTTTTGTAAGATGAAGGTTTTCAATCCAAGAATGGGTATGGATGCTCTTCAGATTTTTCCTATAAGTCGTGCTGCTTCTGATCAACGTGCAGGAAGAGCTGGAAGGACAGGACCGGGAACATGTTACAGATTGTATACAGACAGTGCTTATCTGAACGAGATGTTTTCAAGTCCTGTCCCGGAGATTCAACGGACGAATCTTGGTAACGTTGTGCTGTTGTTGAAGTCTTTGAAGATAGACAACTTGATAGATTTCGATTTTATGGATCCACCTCCACAAGAGAACATCCAAAACTCTATGTACCAGCTTTGGGTGTTGGGTGCTCTTAGCGATGCTGGTGGGTTAACGGATCTCGGGTGGAAGATGGTGGAGTTCCCATTAGATCCACCTCTTGCCAAGATGCTTCTGATGGGTGAACAGTTTGATTGCGTGAACGAGGTTTTGACGATTGTGTCAATGCTTTCAGTGCCTTCAGTGTTCTTCAGACCTAAAGAGAGAGCAGAAGAGAGCGACGCCGCGAGGGAGAAGTTTTTCCTGCCGGAGTCTGATCATCTAACGCTACTTAATGTGTATCAGCAGTGGGAAAAGCATGACTATAGAGGAGGCTGGTGTAATGATCATTACCTTCAAGTAAAAAGTCTGAGAAAAGCTAGAAAGGTAAGATCACAGCTTCTTGATATCCTCAAGCAACTGAAGATACCACTCACATCGTGTGGACATGATTGGGATGTTGTGAGGGCATCTCCAACCCCACTCTATTTTAGAGTAAAACTCTATTTTAGAGTAAGATTTTCTCCAACTTTACTCTATATCTCACTCTAAAATAGAGTAAGATTTTCTCCAACCTTACTCTATATCTCACTCTAAAATAGAGTAAAATTTGAGTTAGGGCCTATGTTTTTCTCGGTCAAGGACTCGAATACATCGTTGTTGGAGCATTAGAAGAAGCAGAAGGAAGAGATGCAGAAACTTAGAAGAGATCAGGCGGGGTCGGAAGTGAGAAGCTTAGAGAGAGATAGAGAGAAACATGAACGGGCAAAGCAGCTCCTTGTAAGTTAAATAATCCGAATCTGAACTAATATTTTCAGAAAGTGTTTTGTTTGGAATATTTTCTCTCAAGCTCATTGTGTGGGTTCATCTTGAATTCGATGCGACGTCGGCTTACATTGTTTTTTTTTTTTTGAAAAAAAATTCCGTTTTCTCTTTATTATTTAATCTAATTGAGAAAACTATAATTTACAAAGTGTTTAAATTTGATTGGCTGATTATGTTAGTTACTAATTTCTAAAAAGCAAATTTGACTGGCTGATCATGTTAGGTACTAATTTGTATAGCTATCTTAAGTGGTTGAGCTATTTAGTATTGTTACATACAATAAACAAAACATTTATTCTGGTCGTAATGAGTCAAATTCAAAGGAATGGAAAATGACACTTTACTTTTAAAAGATGAAAGAAAAGGCGAAGAAACTTCATCTGGCGAAAATTTCTTATTGCTTTTGTGAATATTACTTTTAAAAGTGTACACACTTAACAGTGAAGACGCGTCTTCCCATTTTCTCTACCATAAATTCTTGAATCTATCTTTGAGCCACTCACAAATCCTCTCTCATGGCTTCTTCTTCTTCTTCTCCTCGTACATGGAGATACCGCGTCTTCACAAGCTTCCATGGACCTGACGTGCGTAAGACGTTTCTCAGTCACTTGCGCAAACAGTTTAGCTGCAATGGGATTACCATGTTCGACGATCAAGGCATCGAGAGAAGTCAGACAATTGCTCCCTCACTCACCCAAGCGATCAGAGAATCGAGGATTTCGATCATCTTGCTCTCTCCAAACTACGCTTGGTCCAGCTGGTGTTTGGATGAGCTGTTGGAGATTTTGAAATGCAAGGAAGAGATGGGACAAATCGTGATGACGGTCTTCTACGGAGTAGATCCATCTCATGTGCGGAACCAGACCGGAGATTTCGGGAACGTTTTCAATGAAACGTGTAGTCCTAAAACGGAGGAAGAGAGGCAAAGATGGAGCCAAGCTTTGAACGATGTAGGCAACATAGCCGGAGAACATTTCCTAAACTGGTATTGTTTGCTTTGGAATTCTTTGCGATTTGGGAAACTTTCTTTTCTAAGAGATCTGATTGATTTCTCGACGTGTATATTTCACTAATAAACTCTTGACCAAAAGAAAAATGCTAACTAATGAAGATTACAGCAAAATATATGCAGATTTTGCCGTGAAATATAAATCTATTGGTTAGATTTCAATAACTACAAAATATGGGAATCTACAACAAATCATTTTCCACATGTGTTTTTTATATACACTTACTGATTTTTCTCTCTTGCCAGGGACAATGAATCAAAGATGATTGAAAAGATTGCTAGAGATGTCACAAACAAACTAAACGCTACAATCTCTCGGGATTTTGAAGACATGGTGGGACTTGAACAACACTTAGGGAAAATGCAGTCTTTGTTACATTTAGATGATGAGGATGGAGTTATGATAGTTGGAATCTGTGGCCCTGCAGGCATTGGTAAGACTACCATTGCCAGGGCTTTACTTACCAGACTCTCTAACAGTTTCCAGCTCACGTGTTTTATGGAGAATCTTAGGGGAAGCTGTAACGGTGGTCTTGACGAGTATGGATCGAAGCTGTGTCTACAAGAGCAACTCCTTTCAAAGATTTTAAACCAAAATGGTATGAAAATAAATCATTTAGGTGTTATACCGGAAAGGCTATGCGACCTAAAAGTTCTTATCATTCTTGATGATGTCGACGATCTACATCAACTTGAGGCTTTGGCTAATGAAACTAACTGGTTCGGTCCTGGAAGCAGAGTAATCATAACCACGGAAGATCAAGAGATTTTGGAGCAACATGGTATCAACAATATATATCAAGTGGATTTTCCAACTCAAGAAGAAGCTCGTAAGATCTTGTGTACTTATGCTTTTAGACAGAGATTTGCGCCATATGGTTTTGAAAAGCTTGTGGAAAGATTAACAAACCTTTGCAACAAACTTCCGTTGGGTCTCTGTGTTATGGGTTCATCTTTACGCGGAAAGAGAAAAGATGACTGGAAATGTATACTTCATAGGCTAGAAAATAGCCTTGACCGAAAGATCGAGGGAGTACTTAGAGTCGGGTATGAAAATTTACATAAGGATGATCAACTTCTGTTTCTCCTCATTGCATTCTTCTTTAATTACGATGGTGGTGATTATGTGAAAACAATGCTCGGTGATAGTAACTTGGATGTCACACTAGGGTTGAAAACCCTCGCCTATAAATCTCTCATACAAAAGTCCAGTAAAGGAAAAATACAGATGCACAAGTTACTACAACAAGCAGGTAGAGAAGCGGTTCAAAGACAAGATTCTGGGAAACGCCAAATCCTAATTGATACTGATGAGATTTGTGATGTCCTCGAAAATGATTCTGTAAGTTTTATTTTTTGTTTTTTCCCGTGATATGTATTGTTGAACCGGATTATTTGAGTTGTAAATCTTACATTTTGTTCTCATATAATTTCTTCTATTTTGAATTTTGTGTAGGGTAGTAGAAGTTTGATGGGGATATATTTTGATATATCTAGAGTCGTAGACAGCATGGATATAAGTGCAAGAGCTTTTAAAAGAATGCGTAATCTTCGATTTCTTAGGATTTACAGAACAAGAAGGGACACAAATTTTAGATTGCATGTACCCGAGGACATGGATTTTCCACCTCGTCTGAGGTTATTACATTGGGAGGTATACCCTGGAAAAAGTCTCCAGACACTTAGGCCAGAACATCTTGTGGAAATCAATTTTGGAAATAGCAAACTGGAGAAATTGTGGGAAGGAATTCAGGTCAGTTTTTCTATTTGTTTACTTTGAATAAAATTTTCAATGGCTTTATTGGTTTTATGAAACTTTAAATTCTTGATAAAATTTAGAAATCATCATTAATTTTTTTTAAAGTTAAAATAACAAAACTTTGTATGTTCTTTTTACCTAAAAACATATACAAATTTGATAAAAAAATTCAATATAAAATCAAAAACCTTATTAATTTTTATTTTAGAAATCTCAAAACTAATAACACATGATTTCTTTTTTGGATTTTCTGAATTAATTAATATATTATCCACTAACCAATAAACCTTTTGAAATATGTATGTATTTCTCTCATCGTTTTTATGAACTTTTCCACCAACTATTTTGTGTGTTTTACATTCAGCCTCTCACAAACCTCAAAAGGATGGATTTTTCAGCATCTCCAAATCTAAAAGAAGTCCCGGATCTTTCAAATGCTAAAAATCTCGAGATACTGGATCTGAGTAGTTGCTTTAGTTTGGTAGAGATTCCTTACTCTTTACGAAATCTTGATAAACTAGGGTATTTGAATATGGATTTGTGTACGAAGCTACAAGTTGTTCCGACTCTCTTCAGCTTGACATCTCTTGAAACATTGAGGATGGTGGGATGCTACCAGTTGAAGAAACTTCCAGATATTTCCATCAACCTAGGAGAACTCAGAATCTCAGATACAATGTTACAAGGATTTGCTGAATCAGTTGGGCCCTTGTCTCGCCTTGAGGTTCTCAGTATATATGGCAGTGCCGTTAGATATTCACTTTTGTCAGTTCCAAATTCTTCAAAAACCTTGCTAGACCGGAGTAGCGGAGATATTGAGAGAATTCCAGATTGCATCAAAGATCTTCATGGGTTAGAAGCACTCTTTATAGCTGGATGTCCAAAACTTACATCACTACCTGAGCTTCCTCGCTCTCTTAAAAGACTATCAGTAGACAAATGTGAATCACTTGAGACACTTACACCTTTCCATGTTGACTCTTCCATCTGGAGACTCCGTTTCATCGACTGCTTCAAATTGGATCAAGAAGCGAGGAGTGTAATCACGCAGAAATCATCGTGGGCATGCCTACCTGGAAACAAAATACCTATACAGTTCCAACACCGAGCTTTAGGAAGTTTCTTATCCATCCGTTCAGATGTCTACCGATTTAAGGTTTGCATAGTGGTTTCCCCTAAACAGGAGATAACACATTATTGGGAAAGAATATTTTGTCGCATACGCATAAATGGTTCTCCCATTGAGGTCAAAGTTCATCCTGTTTATGTTATCCAAACAGATCATCTGTTGATATGTCCCACCAAATTGCTTACCGAAGACGGACGACTTGAACCCAGGTTACACAACAGTGAGATATCGTTCGAAATCAGCACCACATCCCAGGAAATCGATATTATTGAATGTGGTGTCCAAGTACTTGACGGAAACCCGAAGCAGCCAGACTGCAACAAGTGTCTGATGTAATCTTTGTGACAAGATTCACCCATCTGTTTATGATCTTTTGAGGGTTATACTTTGTTTTTTTGTCTCTTTCATTTTCTTATTTTCCTTTTGAGTTTGATTTCAAGTGTTCTATTTGTAGATAGCTTTCTAAAGAAACATTAAGACATAAGTGTGATTTTTCTGCATTGAAATCTCTATTTATCCATAACAGTGTTCACTAATAGTTAACTAGTATGGACTTATGATGATGTCAGTATTATCAATTTCAATTTCACTCTTTTGCATATCGTGTAATATGATGACCAATGCTTTCTCTACTTTCTTGTTATGACAAAGACCATCTAGCAAAATGCTGTATGTCCAACTGTTGGAACGACACAAGACCGTAAGTTTCTAAACTTCTTGGGCATTATTAAAATCTCTACATTGAAAAAGCCACCCTTGGATCTGAGTGTCGGAAGAGTTCATGTTGGGGAAAACATAAAACAGGATACATCACAGCATAAAGAAGTTCCCTATACTTTTGTGAACCTGTAAATAAAATATTTGAACTATGCTAAAAATAAATTAAGGAGAAAAGTAAATGAGACAGAACTTATATTACGTAGAAACCCTTTTCGATGTGAAGAGTGAAAACAATAGGATCGTAATCTACTCAAAAATCTACTCGACCATGTCCTCTCAGTTTTACCATAACAGATTTAGAGACTAAAACTCCAAAGAATAATCTCCAACACAAGAAAACTCAACAAAAGAGTAATACAAGAGCTTACAAACAATCAACCACAAATGACCTTCAGCTTACTAGGATTCCAGCCACTAGAAGATAATCTTACCATACAAATCCAAGATGAATAAGTCAAGAACATCTGCCAAATTTCAGCTCAATCAGAGAAAATCTCACCATCAGATTTTCTAAATAATCAAGACAGTACCTGCTAAAAAATTAGGACGACCATCCATAATCCAGACTCACGAAAAACCAACCGTTGAACACAAATCTCACCATTAAATCTCAGACCCACTGAATCATAAAGCTTCATATATGGTATCACAAAAGTTAGGTTAGAGACTTTATATATGGTGTCCCATAACCTAAACCCAAATACCAACCTCATGGACTAATATTAATAGTCCAATCCCAATTTTGTTTTTTTCCTTAACCAAACTTAATTGGTTTTCTAACTATAAAGAACACCGACAAATTCCCACTCCCACTAGGTGGAGGAAACAACCATGCATCCTAGCTATCTCTCGGCAAACTTTGCAACAAATCTGCCTTTTTATATTTGAACATCCAAGATTTATAAAAAAAAAAACTTTATATTTTTTTTTCTATTACTCTATTGTATCTGTATTTGTAACATGGTTCTCTTGATATAAAGCAATATTATGGCTCTTTCTTTAAGGAGTAGAGGATCCAAAACTGTTTCCAACTCCAAATCCCTTTGTAAATCCAGCTGCATAATCATGCATTATTTGTTTTTAAAATTTTCTATTAATGTGGAGCATCTCTTCAATTCTTTTCATATTCTTTTCGGTTTACTGTGAAGTACAAGTGGAAAGAGGTAGCACTTATCTCAATTAGAACATCTCAAAAAAAGAAATCTCAAAACTATATTTTTGAGTTTTAACCCACTCTAAAAGCAACCTTAAAACCTCAAATTTGAGGTTTCATATTTTAGTTTTACAATATAGTCCCTGTATTTATATATTTCACTAGTTTTTAACATTTAATTAGTTTTATATCACATATATTTCAATAAATTTTATTTGTACAAATAATGGAATAAAGATAATAATATTGCATTACATTAAAATATACATCTTAAACATCAACAATATTACATTAAACAAACTTATTACAAAATAAAAAACAAAGAATTAAATTTGTAATTTGTATGTTTTATTACTATTTTATGTAATTTTATATTTAAAGTGATATTTTATGAAATAATAATATTGTTTGTAATATTTTAAAATCTATACTTTAGAGTAATTTACAAGTTTTATGATATAAATTTATTAAAATTAATAGTAAGGACTTTATTTCAGAATAGAAAAAAAATAATTTGAAGTTATATTTGAGATTCTCTTTTGGAATACCCTTAACCTCAAATCCGTAACCTCAAATTTGAAGTTTAGAATATGTCAAAAATGAAGTCTCTTTTGGAGATGCTCTTAGGATAGAATGCAGGAACCATTTTGTTGCAACAACTCTTTATTTTTTAATGTTCTTTGCAGCCTCCATCTCTTGTAAATATATTTTTGGTAATATACGATCAATATGACACTTATTATGTTCTCTATTTTCTAAATGCATATTTCATTTAATTAATTTTAAAGTGATATGGCATTCAACTTATCTCCGTTAACAGAGCGCTCGCATTGACTAACGGGAGTTAGGTCAATGTTGGTTTTCGTCTATAGAGAAAATGTGCAGATATGGATATTCCGGTTTTTTTTGGTCTGGGTATTAATTAGCACACCCAAACTATCTAGAGATGTTTTCACACCTTTGGGATGAGTTCGGGTACGAATAAAGCTGATTTCCCCTTCATCACATTCACGTCTTTGAGTTATGAGGTTTAACTCATACTTTTTCTTCTTATTGTACCTGAAACATAGAAAGAAATATGTGTGGTTAAGCATGATAGATATGAACTATTGTAAACAACTACTTGATTGTTCTACTGGATAATTGAAAGTACAGTCTCTCCCCAGACATACTGAAAGGGAACTGGGTTAACAAATTTTATTGTCTCTAATCAATCAACAATAATAAACAAATGTGTCAATGTTAATTGATCGTGATTCGCTTAATTTATTAGCTAAGGTTAGAGGTTGAATCTGTAAGTAAAACCTCACAAGTGGTATCAAAGCACTGAATTTAGGCAGAGGATATAGTTTCAGTTCCTGATCTGGGATTGGTGTTGCAACAGGAAGATCAAAGTCATTCAATCAAGAGTTTTACATCAAGAAAAGTCTGAATCATGGTATTAACTCAAGTTTATTAGCTAAGGTTAGAGGTTAAATCTGTAAGTAAAACCTCACAAGTGGTATCAGAGCACTGAGTTTAGGCAGAGGATATAGTTTCAGTTTCTGATCTGCGATTGGTGTTGCAACAGGAAGATCAAAGTCATTCAATCAAGAGTTTTACATCAAGAAAAGTCTGAATCATGGTATTAACTCAAGTTAAAGTTAAGGTGGAGAAGTTTGATGATAAAGGAGACTTTAGGATGTGGAAATTTAAGATGCTTATGCAACTTGAAATATGGGGTTAGATTATGTGCTCCATGGAGAAGAATCCAACACAGTTTCTGACAAAAGAAAAGAAATGGATGCTGAAATAGAAGTTAAACCTATATCATCTCCGGTTGATCCATATAAAAAGGAGATGGAAAAAAGAGTAAAGAACATTACATGCTCTAATCTTAGCAATCTGGTTCTGCGAAAGGTTATGAAGCAACCAACAGCTTTAGGAGTACGAAGAGCTCTAGAGAGGGATTACCAAATAAAGACATTGCCAAATCGCATCTATTCGAAGCAACAATTAGCCAGTTTGAAGATGGAAGAACACAAAAGCATAGAATGGAGTCTTGATGTGTTTCTTAGACTGGTGGATGATTTGGAAAGTCTGAACATAATAATAAGTGATGAGGATTAGGCAGTTCATGTTTGTCAAGCTTGCCTAAGCAGTATGATTCACTAGTTCATACCCTCAAATACGGTAATGGGAAAGAAACGTTGACTTTACATGAGTAACAACTTCTGCATATGCTAAGGAGGTTGAGTTAAAGGAAGCTTGACTCATAGGAAAGTCAAAGCCAACTGCATAAGGTCTTTTTGTGAATAGAAGAAGACCTGAGAAGAAGACCACAAGTCATTGGAATGGTAGATTCAAGAGCAGAGAAACAAAGTCAAAGTCTAGATCAAGAAATCACTACAACAAAACGTGTCCATTGTGACAATTATTTTAGTCATAATAGATTTAGATTTGGTCATAAATTCTCTATTGTGACTAATATGTGACAAAGAGAAATTTACACTCTAGATGACTTTTTTTACTTTGTTATTACATTTTAGGTGACTTTCATGTTTTGAGTGACTTAATTTTGTCTTCTTCCACATGTAATTTCCTTTTTGTCTTTTTTTCTTTTAATATTTTTACTTTTTTTACAAAAAACATTATTTTAATCTCAACTTTTACTTTTCTTCTTTTTAATCATCTACTTTATTATCTACCATCCTATATTTCTTTGATTATTTTATATTTTTTAAGAAACAAAAATTATTTCTTTATTTCATAGTAACAAATTATATATTTTTCTCTACATTTTGATATCCACTTTGATATATTTTAGATTTTATAAATAAAAATTTATGAACATGAATATAAGGTAAGTCTTAATCTTGTCTATATATAATATATATTGAAAATAATATATTATCCATTAAAATATGTCTATATGGTCACAAAAATGAAGTATGTCTTGTGGACATTGTTTGGTGGACATACACTTAAGTTCTCGCTAAAGAGTTGAGCTGAAATATGGTGAATATCCAGAAGGTTACGACCCCAAAAAGAAAATGGTATACGATGACGTGCCTAAAAATTTTCAACAATGACAACGTATCTATTATGTCTTCATCCACATCATATGACAAAAATACAGGACNGTTTTAGTGAATTCAATACAAAATGTGGATAAGATATAGTGGACACAACATGTTGGCTTACATACAAAATCCTCAATACGATGACGTAGATACTAGATCGAAAATATGATGATACACACATGATGATTATGTTCTATGTGTCACTGAGTTTGTGTCCACTATATCTTATCCACATTTTGTATTGAATTCACTAAAACATTTCTTCATGGATATGGAGGCATGTCCACATCTACGTTGTTATGTATTTTTATTCGTAGATGGCTGTCCACGATTATGTATCTACAAAGTTGCTAAATAGCATTTAAAAATATGATTATTCTGGAATGATTGGTACCAGATTGAGAACATGATGACATAGACATGCTATTTTGCTTTGTGTGTCAACGGGGTTCATATCCACTATATCTTGTCCATACATCATGTGTCGAATTCGTTATAATATTCATTCGTGGACATGGAAGTATGTTCACATCTACGTTGTTATGTGTTTATATAGTTTGTAGATGGCTGTCCACGATTATGTGTCTACAAAGTTATTAAATAACATTGTGAATGATGATTATTCTGGAATGTGTTGGTATCTACACGAAATCGTTTATATACATTATCTCTACAAAAGTTTATCCAATTATGGAGATATTCTAATAGATAAGATATAATATTTTCAATTGATAATTTTTAGATAAAATTTGTATGGATAAATATAAATGGACAGTAAATAAAATGATCTTATATTCATGTCCACAAGTTTTTATTTATAAATATATAAAATATATGAAAGTGGATATAAAAATATAGAGAAAAAAACTATGATTGTTATTATAAAATAAAAAAAATATTTTTTCTCCATAGAATATAGAAAATAATTAAAACAATATATGAGAGGAGATAATAAAGTAGATTATAATTAAAAAGAAAAAAAAATAAAGTGAGAAAAAGAAAAGGTAAAAATAATGTTGGAAAGAAAGAAAAAGATAAGATTTTTGGGGTAAAAATAACATTGTATACCAGTCCTCTAAAACATCAAAGTCACTTAAATTATAAATGAAACTCAAAAATTCACCCAAAATGTAAAACACTTATGTGATAAATTATAAGAAGTCACAATATGATCGTCACAATTGTAGTTTCATATCAAATTCGTCACGATTATAATGACGATTTGTATAGTTATAAATATGTCACAAAATTATGACCAAAAATATGTTACATATTCGTCACTATTTGTGACTGAATTAGTCACATATGCGTCACAATTTGTAACAAAAAATTAGACACAAATTCTTTACGATTTGTTACCAAATATGTGTAATCAATTTTATTAATAAAATATTATCATTATAAATAAAATAAAATGATACAGACAAATTATTAATCATAAAAATCCATTTATATACGTGGTGGAAGTTGAACCATTCAAGATCCAATTAGTTGTTAAGTGCTTTGATTGGAAAAAAAAAACCAAAGAAACCATAACTGATTTTTCATTATAATAATTGTTTACAATATTAAACGAAAGTAATTAAATTAATAAACTAAAAATTAATAAAAACTGAAGAAAAATTATTTCTTCATCGATCAAAACTCTTGTCATACACCATCAATACTTTGACTAAAAAAAACACCATCAACACCTCCGTTTCCTTGATTTTGCCTTGTTAATGATGATGCTATGCTATCGAGCTCTTAGAGCATTATTATCGGACAAAACTTCTTACAGTTTCTAAAAAAAAAAATTTATTAATATTTTAATTATCTAATTGTATTTTAATTATTTATTAATAAATAAACCACTCTTTGATTGACACATGTACTATGAGTTTTTAAACCTGTAGGACAAAGTCTCTTCCATCACAGTTTTTGACAACGTTTCCTAATTCTCTTTCATCCTTTTAGTTATTTTATTATATTTTTTTTTAGATATCATGATAAGAACTCTGCAATAATCATGGTCATAGCCATTCTACTCTTCAGTATTATGAAGAAGTAAGTGGTTCTCCAAATTGAAAAACTCAATTGAGATCTGAAATCAGAATTGATATCTGAATAATTAGATCAAACCTAAAACTAGAAGCGAAATCAAATGAGACTAACAAATTCTCAAGAAATAGGACAAGCTTTATGATTAAGGTGTGGTGAAAATGAGATCCTTAAGGGAAAGGGGGTAAACAGATCGAGGAGGAAGAGAAAGACCTGTTCTATTCACCCTTGGCGTCATTGATTCACTGTAATTTATCGACTGCACAACCTTTGTCGTGGTGCCTGTGTCATCCTCTCTCTCTTTTTCATAGTTATTGAAAACCAGTAAATCACCATAGATAAAGAGAAGTCACGGAGAAAAAAAGAATAAAAAGAGAAGGATAACTGAATAGTAGAGAAAAAAAAGGAGAAAGCTTGTGTCCATTAGATTTAGTTTAATCCAATCGTGAATAATAAAATAAACAATAAAAACCAAGTTTTTTTTAATTTTATTTTCTCACGTCTTAGTCACAAAATCATATAATTCAGTTATTCAATTTGGTTACAAATTCATAAAAATATTTGTTACTATAGATTTTATAATAATTTCATCATAATTAGTGACAAAAGTTTGTTACTTTCATTTTGGTCACAATATTATAACGAAATGATGACACTTTTATAACTAAATCACTTTATCACAATTTGGTATGTAAATCGTTATAATATTGTGACAAAATAACTAGTCACAATATTTCGTAACAATAATCATTTTCTTTTGTAATGAATCAGCCAAAACCTAGAGAATGTTGGATATATGGTAAAGAAGGGTATTACACGAGGAAATTTCTAGATAAGAAGAGCTGGAAACATAAGGACTCTGCAAATGTAGCTCAGGAAAAGGAGCTAATAATGATCTTAACAGCAAGCGTATAATATTTCAAGAATGAATGGGTTTTAGATTTTGGCTGTACATTCCCCAATACACCAGAACGAGAAGTTTTGTTTAACTTAAAAAAATTTGATGGTGGAAAACTGCTTATGGGTAAACAATACCTACATTGAAATCAAAGGTATGAGAAAGCTGATAAGCTCGAGCCTATCAAAGGATATTGTTTCGAATACAAAAGAAATAGGAAGACGAGAATAAGGAAAGAGGTGGAGAATAGAGTATAAGATATCCAACCCTGTGGTCTCTCCTCAGTTTGAAATTCAGAGTCTTTTGCCACTTGGGACGCTAATTCAAACCTATCAAGAGATAAAGGGGCAGTGAGCTTCAACTCTATCATTATTTCTTCTTTGGGACGTCTGGAATGGGCAACAGCCACTCGGTTATCCTTCTCCAGCTTATACTCAATGCTATAGTCTAACCCCCCAACAACTTTAAAACCATTCTTGTTGCTCAGCCATTACTGCTTTCTGATCCAATAGGTGTTTGAGGCTGCTCTGCTTGGTATGGATTGTGAACTTCTTTCCCATGAGAAAGTGTCTCCATTTGGTGACTGCAAACACAATGGCTAACAACTCTCTCTTGTAAACTGATTTTACCTTTTGTGAAAAATCTCTGGCTTATGTAGGCTATGGGTCAATTATCCTGTGAAAGAATTGCACCTATTCCTGCTCCAAAAGCATTAATCTCAACAGCAAAAGCTTTCTGAAAATCTGGCAGTATATGTACCGGCAGTTGTGTCAGGGCTTTCATCAAAAGCTCAAACGCTTTACTAGCTTCCTCATTCCAACAAGATCCTTCCTTTTTAAATAACTCGATTAACAGTCTACCCATTCTGTACAAACCTCCTATAGTAACCCGTAAGACCTAAGAACCCTCTTAACTCTTTGATGTTCTTTGGTTGGGGCCACTTATGCATCGCTATGACTTTTTCAGGGTCTGCAGCTACTCCTTCCTTCGAAATAATATGTTCTAAGTAAACAACATTCCTTTGACCAAAAGAACATTTCTTCATGTTAGGGTAAAACTCATTCTGTGTTAGGACTCGAAGGACAGTCTCTAAATGGTCGAGGTGTGAGTTAACACTAGGACTGTAGATCAATATATCATCAAAGAATAATAACACAAATTTCCAGAGATAGAGTTGCAATAGTTGGTTCATAATAGATTGAAAGGTAGCATGGTCATTGGTTAACCAAAAGACATAACTAGAACTCTTAATGATCTTTATGGATTTTAAAAGCTGTCTTCTCTGTCGTAAAAAAAAAGAAGCTGTCTTCTCTGTCCTTCTGCTATACCTTTATCAGATGATAATAGGCCTTTAAATTTAGCTTTGAGGACACTGTATCCCTATATAACTCTTCCAAAAGTTTTTCTATGATGGGAATAAGATAGCGATCAGGAATAGTCATCTTGTTGAGAGCTTTGTATTCTATACAAAACTTTGTTGAGAGTTTTGTATTCTACGTAAAATATTCATAGAGAATATCTTTTTTATTACATATATTTTTGGATGAAAATATTGATTCCTATTAATTTAGAAATCTTTTTTTTTGCTCTCATTATTATTTGTAAATGTTTCATTAGTTAGTATATGTTTTGGTATGGATCGTTGGTGGATCAGCTTTTTTGGCTCTGTGATTATTGATTTTTTTAAAGACTGATAAGTAATAATTAGGAATGATTTGTTTAAAGTTTTATATTATGTTTGAGTCATTATTGTTAAAATATTTTGTCCAAAATGTGAATTTCAAACTGAGGAGAGACATGATTGTGGAATGACATTATAATGATTGTTTCTTTGATAGTTTCAGAACCCTGGTGGTTATGAGTAATACTTAGGTTAACTCATAGGGGTGAACTTTTAATATTCACCCCTTATATAATATCCACTCAGAACTTGCCACACAAAAATACAAAAAATAAATAAAAAATATATTGATATTATTAAATTCTAAATTTTAAAGTAAATATTCAAAACTCTATAATCTAAACCCAAAATCCTAAAATCTAAACCCTAAAATCCTAAACTTCAAACCCTAACCCCTAAACTTTAAAATTACAAACTCAAAATTCAAAACCATAAACCCTAAACAATAAACACTAAACCCAAACCTCTAAACTCTAAACCCAAAACTCTAAACCCTAAACCCAAACTCTAAACACTAAACTCTAAACCCTGAACCCAAACTCTAAATCTAAAATTCTAAATTATAAACCAAAAACTCGAAATTCAAAACCCTAAACCCCTAAATTATAAACCCTAAACCCAAACTCTAAACCCTAAACTTAAATTCTAAACCCTAAACCCTAAACTCTAAACCCTAAACCCTAAATTCTAAATTCTAAACCCTAAATCATAAAATCTATAATTAATATTTATAGATTTTTTTGATGCATCTAATAATATTAATTTTAATTTTTTATTTATAATATTATGTGACAGATTATGATTGGATAAAATAAAGGGGGTGAATTAAGAGATTCACCCCTAGGGGTCAATCTAAGAATTTTCTGGTGGTTATGGTGTAAAGAGAACTAAGAGGGTGAGCAACAATAAAAAAAAAATTGCCACTTCGTTTTTTTTTTAATAAAAAAATATTGCCACTTCCTTTCATACAAATGAATCATTATAAATCGTATTTTTTTTGTATTACACTCTTACTAATATCCTCTATTATACTAAACTCTAATACTTCAACAAGTAACTAACCTTAGCTTTGAATCTATCCATCTATGATTGAACATCCAAGATTTATAAAAAAAATTCATTTCCTCTTCTATTGTATCTGAATTTGTAGCATAGTTCTTTTGTTATGCAGCAATAGAGTGTCTCTATCTTTAAACTATAGACGATTCAAAAATGTTTCTAACTCCAAATCCCTTTGTGAATCCAACTGCATAATCATGCATGCATTATTTTCTTTTTTAATTTTCTCATAATGTGGAGCATCACCTTCATATCTTTTACAGTCGTTTGAGCACAAGTGGAGAGTTAGACAATTTTATATCAAGGACACAATGTTGAACCATTTTATTGCAACAATTCATTTCGTCTATTTGCAGCCACCATCTTTTATATAGATATCTTTGGTGATTATATCTAAACTGATCAAGTGTTTGACACTTATATTTTTATAATGTATGTTTAGTTTAAATGATTGTTAGAAAATTTTTATTTATTAATGTCCTATGTAATATCACACATGAATCTTGGTTATTATCAACCATGATCTTGTTATAGTAATTAGTAGTATAGATTTGTGTCCGACTAGATAAATTGCATAACTAGACTTCAATAATCCGATCCAAAACTATATTTACTTGGAGAAATGAGTGTTTTTTTTTCTTTGGAACAACTTTTTCTGTCCTATCAAACTCATTTGGTGGGAAAACCATAGACTTAATTTGGGTTTTTATTCAACTACATATTAATATTGTGTCCAAATCTCATAATTTGTAAGAGTTTTTGTAATTGACAAAAAAATTTACCTTCCTTCTAAGTTCAATAATACTAATATGAACTAAGTTTTACTTACAGAGAAATGAAAATGTTTTCTTTGGTTTTTGGACACAAAATTCTATTGAGCTCGTTGGGTAAAGAGAATATTGAGACTTTGGGTTTATTCTGAACTACATACTAACTTTGTGTCCAAATCTCATCATTTTTATGAAATGTTTAAATAAGGCTTAAATTTCCGGCCCATTAAGGCCCATATAAACAAACCCTAGTCTCTTTATAAGTTTCGTTCTATTTTAGCTTCCCCGTCTTCTTCAGCTAGGGTTTCCGCCACCACACAGAAAGAAAGAGAGAGACAGAGAAAATGCCGGCGGGACACGGAGTTAGGGCGAGAACAAGGGATCTGTTCGCGAGAGGGTTCAGGAAGAAGGGAGTGATCCCACTCTCCACTTACCTCAGGACTTTCAAGGTCGGCGATTACGTCGATGTCAAGGTTAATGGAGCTATCCACAAGGGTATGCCCCACAAGTTCTACCATGGTCGTACTGGTCGCGTCTGGAACGTTACCAAACGTGCCATTGGTGTCGAAGTCAACAAACAGGTCTGTTATGTTTTTTGATATGTTCTGTCTGAATGAGTGTTGATTGGTTATAACAGATTGTGGTTTATTAACTATTGGTTAATTGGTTCAATTTAAAATGTACGCTTTGTGGTTTGGTTTGGTTTGATAATTACTGAATTAGAGTAACAACTGATTGTGTGATACTTTGCTATGTGTACTTTTTGTTTAGAAAATGTTGAAATGTGCGATTTTCTATTGGTTCATAGATGCGAGAGGGAATCTTAGTGATGTCTGTGTATAAGTCTTTTGAATTTCTCTACTGTGTTTGGTAATGTAGTCTTTGTTAAAGCTAAGTTTTGTGTTTGTGGGGGTGGTGTTTTAGATTGGGAACAGAATCATAAGGAAGAGGTTACATGTACGTGTGGAGCACGTGCAACAGTCTAGGTGCGCTGAAGAGTTTCAGCTCAGGAAGAAGAAGAATGATGAGCTCAAGGCTGCAGCCAAAGCAAGAGGTGAGACAATCAGCACCAAGAGACAGCCTAAAGGTCCCAAACCTGGTTTCATGGTTGAAGGTATGACATTGGAGACTGTTACTCCAATCCCGTACGATGTTGTCAACGATCTCAAGGGTGGTTACTAAGTTTTCCATTTTTCCCTCTGTATCTGCTCGGATTTTTTTGCACTTTGTTTTGTTTACTCAAAGCTTATTTGTTTTTCTATCAAACGAGACTGATTTTGTTAGGACACGACGGTTTTATCATAATCATCATTTACTGCTTATTGCATCCATTTCTTATGTAACTTAAAACGCGCTCTCTCAAAACAAGAAATGATTCCTTAGGATAAAATGCTAAGAAATCAATCGTTAGCTTGATCTACATACAACACGCACTGAGTTAGAGAGGAAAAATCAGTAAGATCCTTCGAAAGTCGAATACTCGACGTAAGAAAAATGGCCCCACAAAAATAGAACGTACATAGCTCAAAAGAAGTAGGGAAAAACATCGAACCTGACTACTGTAAAACTGAGAGAATTCAGTCAGACATCAAGACAGAACAAGTTGCGGAAGAACTAGTTTAGTCGACTTCCTTGACACTATGGGATAAGATAGTCTTTCTCAATAATACAAAGTATAAAAGAAACATTGTTCTCTCCAACACTGTGTCTTCTTGTCAAGACACAAGCTGAAAGCTGCGGTCAGATTTATTTAAAATATGACTTCTATCTTTTGTATGGCCAAACAAAAAAATATAGAGAGAATTCTACGCTCATAATAAGTACAACATAATACCAAACAACACTAAAATTGAGAGAATTCAGACTTTTGTTGGGTCACAAAGAGAAATTCAGACCACGAAAATAATTATAAAAGAACTAGTTTAGTCGACTTCCGAAGGAGGAGGAGCTTACATCGTGCTCCTTAATATATCTTAGCGATGATCGGATTGCATACACTCTCCAACTCTTCCAGCTTGTCTTCAAACTCATCTGCTTCAGCCAATTTGTTACCATCAAGCCATTGGAAAGCCTCCTTAATCGAATCTTCAATCTTCTTCTTGTCTGCTGCAGTAAGCTTCTGGATGATATTGTAATCACGGATTTTGTTTCTCATGTTGTAAGTGTAGTTCTCAAGAGCGTTCTTGGCATCGACCTTCTTCTTCTGCTCTTCATCTTCAAACTTGTACCTCTCAGCATCTTGCACCATCCTCTCAATCTCGTCTTTAGACAAACGACCCTTGTCGTTGGTGATTCTGATCTTGTTCTTACTTCCGGTGGTCAATTCCTCAGCGGATACATTGAGGATGCCGTTAGCATCAATGTCGAAACATTCTTTGACCCGAGGGACACCACGTGGTGCCAGAGGGATACCATGGAGCACGAATGTACCGAGGAGGTTGTTGTCTTTGGTCATAGGTCTCTCACCCTCGTAGACTTGGATCAACACATTTTTCTGGTTGTCGGAGATAGTGGTGAAGATCTTTTCCTTATTAGTCGGGATTGTTGTGTTTCTCTCGATCAAAATGTTCATGACTCCACCGTTGGTTTCAACACCGAGAGAAAGAGGAGTCACGTCCAACAGAAGAAAGTCTTCCACCTTTCCGTTTCCTTCACCGCTTAGAATCGCGGCCTGAACCGCTGCACCATAAGCTACAGCCTCGTCAGGGTTGATGGACTTGTAGAGCTCTTTACCATTGAAGAAATCTTGGAGAAGCTGTTGGACTTTGGGGATACGTGTAGAACCACCGACAAGGACAACCTCATGAACTGTACTCTTGTCCATCTTAGAGTCACGTAGACACGTCTCAACAGTATCCATACACTTTACGAAAAGATCCATGTTAAGTTCTTCAAATCTAGCACGCGTGATTGGAGAATAAAAATCAACTCCCTCAAAGAGAGAGTCGACCTCAATGGTGGTTTGCGTGGTGGTCGAGAGAATCCTTTTTGCTTTCTCGCAAGCTGTTCTTAATCTCCTTAGAGATCTCGGGTTACAGCTAATATCCTTATTGTTCTTTCTCTTGAACTCTTGAACAAAATGGTAAACCATTCTGTTGTCAAAATCTTCACCACCAAGATGAGTGTCTCCAGCAGTAGCCTTGACCTCAAAGATACCTTCTTCAATGGTGAGAACAGAGACATCAAAAGTCCCACCACCAAGATCAAATATCAACACGTTCTTCGCTCCAAAACTTGCTGCCTTCTTGTCAAGACCATATGCAATGGCTGCTGCGGTTGGCTCGTTGATGATACGCATAACATTCAAACCAGCGATGACACCAGCGTCCTTTGTGGCTTGACGCTGAGAGTCGTTGAAATAAGCTGGGACAGTGATCACAGCGTTCTTGATCGAAGAGCCAAGGTAAGTTTCAGCGATATCACGCATCTTAATCAAAATCATTGCAGAGATTTCCTCTGCGGCGAATTGCTTCTCTTTTCCCTTGTAGTCGATGGAGATCATTGGTTTCTCGGCAGCTCCAGGGATGATCTTGAATGGCCATAGCATCATGTCGCTTTGGACGAATGTGTCACTGATTCTTCGACCAATCAATCTCTTTGCATCTGTCACACAATTAACAAAACTGAGTTTAGTCACACATTCAAACAAATTTTTAAAAAAGCAAAAATCAGCAATTCTAATAATCGTTCCGGACATAAATCATCGACTTCAACTTAACTTTTTGTTCAAGCAACTTAATAAAACCCTAAAAATCAAAACTTTTACAACAGCAAAGTAGATCAAACTTTAATCTAAAACAAAACTAAACTAAACTTCTGGAAGAGTAAACGGATTGTTCAAACATTAACTATGTATTTAACTCAAAGAAGTTAATCAGAATCATTTGTGCAATCAAGATCTTCATAGAAACCCTAAAAAGTCAGAATTATGCAGACAAATATCATTTGTATTTAACTAGAAACAAGATGAGATTACATACCGAAGACAGTGTTTAACGGGTTCATGGCGACCTGATTCTTGGCGGCATCACCAACCAGCCTCTCGCAGTCAGTGAAAGCAACGCAAGACGGCGTCGTTCTGTTACCTTGATCATTAGCGATGATCTCAACACGGTCGTGTTGCCATACTCCGACGCAAGAGTAAGTCGTACCGAGATCGATTCCGATCGCTGGACCTTCTCCTTGACCCGCCATTATCAAAATCTAGTAGAGAGAAGTTTTAGGGTAAGCGAAGAAATCTAAAAGAAAGACCAAAGGTTTGACGGCAGTGAGGGTTTTCCTTTTAGAGACTGAAACGTCATTTAATTGATAACAAAAACAATTATTATTATTATTTTTTTTTGCCGGCTAAATTTTCTTTTATTGAAAAGTACATAATTGTTTACAATATCCATAGTGAGGAGGACCGTAAGAGTATAGAGACCAAAGAGAGGATGAAAGAACATACATATTGTCTAGCCAAAAGATCCGCACCTTTATTACTTTAGCGTTTTGCAAAAGTAAATTTTGATAGAGGTGAACATGCCTTCCCATTACCGCATCGTGGTTATTTAATAGTGTAGCCAAAAATTGAGATTACCATGGACCATGGTTTATGATTTTGTTGATAGTCATATTGTCTCGTTCAAAAATCACTAGTTGATACTTGATAACCCACTGACCAGGCTGATTGGAGGGCCACTAGAGTTTCCTTGATGATGTGATGCGTCGTAATTACATTTGATCCAGCCGTGTAGTGGTTTCTTCCAACGATGGTGCGATACATTGTCGACATATCTGGGATTTGGAGTGTTATGGAATCTGTTAAGTACAATGGACAGCCATTCAATAACATCTGTCTAAGCTCGAGAAAAGGTTTCATTTTCAGGTATACGTTTCTGACCAAAAATCAATTCATTTAGATTTTTCCAAATTCACCACATGAGCCAAACTAGTAACAAACGTTTCTCATGCACAATGCTCATCACTAGTACACATTATTTTTTCTTAAAGCGAATTTAAATAAATTAAAAATAATCTTATATAGATAACAAATTAGTTGTTCATCCGGACCATATGCGGACATAAACAAATTTATAAATGATTTTTTTTTCCCAAATAAAAGTAAATTTATAAAGATTCATTTTTTTAGTTGGATGTTACTGAATCAACATAAAACATTTATAAATATAGAATTCGAGTACTTACATGCCAATTTGTTCTCTTTTGAATTCTTTGCAAATAAAATAAAGTTGATGAAAAATAAATTGAAAAACTCTTTTTATATATGAAATTCTGTTAAATATATTGAAAAAGATAATTATGCAAGATTAGACACTATTTTTACCAAATTAAAATAATATATAGCAAAATATTTATTTTTATTTGACTTAATATAATCTAGATTTGGGATGGACCCAATAAAACACATTAGCCTTGAATAAATGACTTTGGCGAATGCTCCATATTAGCAGGATATCCTCTGAATCACAAATTGAGTGTAGGACGTCTGACCTTCATTCCTATATCTGCTGATCTATCAAACTATTCACGTAAAGGTTTGGGTCTCTTTCTGTCTCGTTGTCCTTGACTGGTCTCGGAGGGATAAAAGGAGATTTATGGATCAAACCATACTCTCTCATATTATATCCTGATTCAATAGTTTTTCATAGGCTTTCTTATAAATAAGTTTTGGGCTGCCAACATACTCCTCTATTCATACAATGAGGAATTCAAAGTGCTAACTTCCATCAGGTTTGTATACTGATAGTATCGACCTTTTAAGACCCATGCAAGGAGGGATGTGATATAGTAAAGCAGCTGGTAGAATTGATTTGCATTAAAAAATTTCAGATCTCAGAAGTCTAAGCCACATTTTTAAATTTATGCAAATCTTATCTAATACAAGCCAATAAATGCATTATTTTGTTTTTCTCTCCACCATAATTTTGCTATTGTCCCTTTAAATTTATTCAGAATCTCTTGGGATAATAAGAAACAAGAGCAAGTGAGTTAACTCGCTGTCAATGTAAGGAACATGACCTCCTTTTCTCTTTTTGTCATCTCCTAGTGCACTGATTCCTGTAAAAAGGTATAGTAAACAAATCTCCCAGCTTAGTCATTTGTCTCTCTTTACAAAACAAAAGGAGAATAATACGAAACATAAAGATATGTCTAAGATAACCTTCTTTCAAACGCATCCCATTGGCTCATGTTTTGTTTTGCACGTTCTGATCCAGGTAGATCGACCAAATGAATCATTCTCCACACTAGAGTAACCAAGGAATATTTAAATCCCTTGCAAACGATACTTACTTGTTATGTTGGATCTTGCTATCGTGTTATTGTTGATTGCAGACATGTCATTATAATTATTTGTGGATGTTGCAATTGGTAAACCAAGATATATTCCATTTTGTGATTCAAGGCTGACATATCTTTTTCAGGTTAAATCTTAATTCATTTCCTTTTTCAAAATTCTAAGTCGATTCTCCATCAAGTGAAATTCATGAGACATGATATTGTAAGGCTGGTAACTCGTTTGTGTATAAATTTGGAAGTTGTTTAAGAATTTATAGGTTATGTAAGGATGTCTAGCAAGCAGGCATACTATTCGATTAAAACTTCACTAACCCCTTTTATTTTTTATTAAAAAAATATCATAGGCAGAAATCCAAAATAAACCCACAAAAACCCATATAAATTGAGTTTTTTTAGTATTTAAGACATTTACATGTAATTATCTATTATTAAATCACAGTAATAGAACTGGAACCTTAGTCTAGACCTATAAAAAAAAATCATAATAACCATTAATCCACCAAATGAATAATTAATATAATGGTTAAACTCTTACTCTATAAATCATTATTTATCAATTAAACCATCAATCCACACTGGTTATATAACATTTAAACTTGATTAAACCCAAATTAAATTAAAGATATTTTTGGGTTAAATTAAATAAAGAAAAGGAAATATTTTTTATGACTTAGTTTCTAAAAATCAATAGATTAAAAACTAAAAAATCAAAAAAAAAAAAATCAAACTATAAACTAAAATTTTTAATTCCAATTAAAATAATACAACTATTGAGTCTACTGAATAATCGATCAATATTGGCACTCCAAATCTTAAACAACTAAAAAAACTATTACAGTATCATTTTTAGGCAATTGAATCTATCTACTTAGAGACATAATCCACAACAACCATAATGTACTTATTCCCATAAAATGAGCGATAGAGACCCATGAAATCAATGTCCCAATAATCAAATACTTCAACCTCAAGGATGAATTTCTATGATATCTCATGGCTTTTGCTGATCTTCATTCTTCTCTGAAAAGCATCACATTGAGTAACAAACATCTGAGCATCTTTAAATATTGTAGGTCACCAAAAACCTACTTAGAGAACTTTAGACACTATTTTGAAAGCAGCAAAGTGTCCAACATACTTAGATCCATGGCAGTGAAACATCACATTAGTAACCTCAGATTTTATAATGCATCTTCTGTAAATGCCATCAGAATAATACATATACAAACAAGGCTCATCCCAATATTACCTCTTGATTTCAGTAAATAATTTCTTCATAGCATACTCTTTGAAACCTAGATTAACATCAGTAGCAAGATAGTTGGCTACATCTGCATACTAGGGATGATCAGGAACAGGCACATCAGCTGTTTGCACTTTCCAAACTGAATTATGAACTGTTGCAAAAATTGGGTTCATTAGGGGTGGGTGACGATCGACACCATCTCTGTAGTCCGAAAATTTCCTCTGTTTTCTAGTAAGTCCAATTGTGACACAATCTCTATCTTATAGACATTTTCTTCTGGTAGAAAATCATCAACTGTGACGTCCTCTTCAACCGTGAACTTTGAGAGATGATCAGAAACACTATTTTCCACACCTTTCTTGTCCCTAACTTTAATGTTAAATTCTTGAAAAAGAAGAATCCACCTTAATAACCTTGGCTAAGCCTCCTTTTTCTACATCAATTATTTGAGAGTAGAATGGTCTATATAAACAATTACCTTAGACCCAACCAAGTAAGGATGAAACTTCTCAAAAGTAAACACCACAGCCAACAACTCCTTCTCAGTAATTGCATAATTTTTGTGTGCATCATTAAGTGTTCTGTTTACATAGTAAATGATATAAAGTTTCTTATCCTTCTTTTATCTAAGAACAGCTCCAACTGCATCACACATTACCTCAAAAAGAAGATCCCAGTACGGAGGTTGCACTATTGGAGCACTCGCTAAAGCTTTCTTCATCTGTTCAAAGGCTGAAATGCACTCAACAAAGCAAAGCTGTTAATGGTCTAGCAATCTTACTGAAGTCTTTGATGAATCTTCTATAAAAACCTAGCATATCCCATAAAACTTCTCACTGACTTCACACTATCATGTGGCTGTAGACTTATTACCTCGATTTTAGCTCTATCAACTGCAATCCTAGACTCTGAAACCTTGTGCCCAAGTACAATACCATCTGTACCATGAAGTGGCACTTTTCCTAATTAAGAACTAAATTTTTTTTTTTACATTTTGCAAGCACCTTATCCAAATTTTCTAGCCAGTCTTTAAAGGAGGACTCATAAACTGTGAAGTCATCCACAAAAACCTCCATAAAATCCTCAATTATGTCTGTGAAGATAGACATCATACACTTCTAAAATATAACAGGAGCATTACAAAGCCTAAAAGGCATTATGTAATATGCAAAAGTATCACATGGACAAGTAAAGATGGTCTTCTCCTAGTCATCTTGATGGATAGGAATATGAAAGAAGACATAATACCTATTGAGGAAGCAATAATAGGAGTGGTTTGCTAACCTCTTCAGCATCTGATCATTGAAAAGTAAGGGAAAGTGATCCTTTTTGGTTGCAACATTCAACTTCTTATAACTAATATACATCCTATGTCCTGTCACAGTCCTCATAGGTATCAACTTATTTTTGTCATTCTTGACAACTGTAACTCCATCCTTCTTTGGAAGTTGGAACCACATGAACTGGACTGACCCAATTGCTGTCTGAAATAGGATAAATGTGTAACATCCCAATTTCTGGTATATAGAAACTTATGTGGAGAGATTAAAAGAATTGATTTGACTACCTATGTCACCAAAACACACTTACCTTTTCGGTTGTCCATCCAGAGAGAACTCCAGAGTTAAGCGTGCTTGAGCTGTAGTAGTCAAAAGATAGGTGACCTACCGGGAAGTCATCCGCGGTACCGTGTAAGTGAGGCCAAAACATGGGGAACGGTCATGTGGTGATAGCAGGGACAGTATATCATGATTTTGAAACCTTTCGGTTAACGCACCTACTTCCGGAAAGGGGGGGGGGGCAACCCATGGACCCAGTGAGAGGATATGGGGCTCACTGGTAGTGGCGTTCGGGGCGTTATAAAATGACTCCAGCCTGCAGTAAATTTATAATCTCATTTTTAACAACTTCCTGCAGGTTTGGATTTAGCCTCCTCTCTGCTCAATTGAAGACTTTGACTCATCTTCCAGGTGGATCCTATGCATGCAAAAGTCTGAAGATATACTTGAAATATCATCAAGAGAATAGCTAAGACTTTTGTGATGCTTATGCAGCCTGGTTAGCAATAAAGTGACTACATCGTTCAAGTAAGCATTAATTATAACATGATAACAAGAGTTTTCACCTAGAAAAACGTATCTGAGCCCTTGAGAGAGTTGTTTGAGTTCGATTTTAGGAACATTCTCAGCACCACAATCTCCAAGTTTTGCAACCTTCTCTGATGTCTCAACAATCTCCACTTGGGCAACCCGTTTTATGACCTGCTCACAAGAGTCCTAAAACTTTGCATATCCAGCAGTCATATCGTCCATATACTTACTTGTAGAATTTGTCAGAGTTCTCTCCAAAGGATCCTCATAATGTATCCCATGGAAGACTTATTCGGTTAAGACAGATAGTGTATCTACATAGAAGGTATGTACATCAATGGTAGGTCTCTTTACAATCTTGTCCATATATAAGTTCATCACTAGATCACCCACATTCAGACCAATCTTTCCCTTCTTCACATCAATTATGGCTCTTACAGTAGCCAAGAAAGATCTCCCCAGGATAAGAGGATCTTTAGGTTCTTTTTCATATTTCAGTCATATTTCAGTACCACAAAATCAGTTGGAACCATACACTCTCCAATCCTAATTGGAACATCCTCTAAAACACCATTTGGAATTCTAATAGATTTATCAGCGAGAACAAAAGTAATTATAATTGTTTAAAAATCAGTCATCCCCAGATTAAGTACAACTGATCTAGGCATTAAGTTCAAACGGGAGCCAAGATCACACAAAAACGTTTCAAATCTATCATCAAAGATCTTGCATTCTAACACAAAACTTCTAGGGCGAGGGAGCTTCTCAGGAATTCTGTTCAGAATGAGTGCAGTGACCTATGCAAAGATCATTTTCACTCCTTCCTCAATATTCAGATCTTTTGTCATCATCCTTTTCACATAACTTCTAATTATGAGGGAAGTTTTTATAACACCAAGAAGATGAATTTTAAAAATTAATTTCTCTATAATAGCCTTACATTTAGCATCATCCAACACTTTTTGAGACTTTTGTTTTGTTCTTGAAAAAAAAGTACTTTGAGGTTTTTATGCATTCCCCTCAATCTGAATTTGAAGTTTTAGAAGAATATAGTTGTGTTCGGACTGGATGTCGATACCACTCTCCTAATGACGATTGCCACTTGGTTTCGGCAGTGTTGGTATCGATCCCTCAGTATCGTTTACCTTAATTTTTCGTCTATTATTATTGGAAGAATACTCAATTTGAATAGTGTGTGGATCGCTACCCTCTTGGAAATATTTGTACATTAAATCCGTTAAATTATTTAATACCATACACAAGTATGATCAATGAAATAATTTTCAACCTGCGGCAGACCTAATTTAATTATTTCCTAACTTGAATGACCATGAAACTATCAGGTACCATATTTTGCAGCAAATATGGAAAACGTGAATATATGAATGGTTGGTTGGGAAATTTTTATTTATAACTGGACACTTAATGTAGCGAGACAAAGTTCCGACAAAGTAGGTAATAAGCAGTGTTCTAAAACGCGCTATACGCTCTCTATGCAGTAGCCTAATGCCTAGCACCTAGCTGTATAGGCGGACGCCTAGACGGGATATACGCGGATGTGTTTTTTATGAATATATATATATATATATTAAAAAAAATAACTAAAATTTAAAAACATTATATCTAAAACCAAATTCAAAAATACTAAAACCAAAAGATAACTAAAAACAACAAAAGAAAAAAATGCAAAGAAAAACATTAAAATTTAAATATCATCTTCCTCTTCACTATAAATGTCTGGAGCTTAGTCTTCATCTGACTCGAAATTAATACCCTCTTCATTGTCTGAAATGAAGTC